>PVKS010031019.1:0-23817 GCA_004027875.1 Aplodontia rufa
CCGTAAGACCCAACTAGATGTTGTGAAAGAGGAAAACAAATCCTCAGTGCATCAGAAGTTATCGCAATACCTTTGAATGTGAAATGACTCATGCCAGCCTTTGAGACAGTCTTGAGCAGATTCGTTTGTGTTATTGTCTGCTGAAGCTATTTATTACCTAGAAGTTTTTGTATTTACTTCTAACTTAAAATTCCTCCCACCTCCCCAGGCAGCAACCCTGAGGACAGAGATATGTCCACGGAAGTTGAAAATAATTGGACTTCAGTGCTCATTGTTATAGGTCCTTTGGGATCGTGTTAATAAAACATGTACCCCTAGTTGAATGTCCTCAGTGCAGTACGCTTCCTCAGTTCAAGATGGGAAGAAGGGAAGCGTCATATGCTCTCTATACAAATCCATTTCTTTTGTTGTACAATGTGAATTCTAACCTTAATCCATGTTTGAGAAATTAAAATGGCCTCATTAATTCAAGGCCTAAGTAAAATCAGAGTGAGCTGCACAGAGTTAGTCTGGAGGCCAGTAAGCTTATTACATTAAACCAAAAATATCAGTGCGAATGAAATTCCTGTCATTAACACATTTTTTCAATGTCAACATGTGTTGTTTTTCATGAATGTCATTGTGATTTGACAATATTAACAGCATTATGGAAACTTTAATAAATTGAAGAAAATGCTTAACTCTAATTTCTAGTAGTCTTTGAAATAGTTTCCTCCTTCCTAAATAGTTGGTCCCACAATATTACAGAATGACTTCTCTTGGGTCTGGGCACTTCTGTTGGAATCAGGGGAGACCAAGCAACTGGTTGGTTAACTGGTCTGTGGTGACATGAAGCCTCTCTGGGGGGCCAGTTTCCTCAGAATTATCTTTTTCTTCTTTTGTTCTTAGTCTTCAGTGTGCCAAATCTGCAATCATGGGCCATATTCTCCAGGGAATACTCCTTTTTTTGTGAATACACATAGTGAGTAAGAACAGGGCTGGTATTACAAATAGTATAAGTGGCATTATTTGAAATAATCTTTTTATCATTTTGTGAATATTTATTGATGACATACAGATATTGCGCTGCTATCCTAGTCACTCTTGAAAAAGCTGTTAAAAAATCCTGTGTAACAAATCAGACAATAAACAAATAAAATACATAAAATATGTAGTTCCTATGAAATAATTACTGCTATAGTAAAAATTAAGAATGGAAGGGGTCAGGGAATCTTGAGAGTGAATTAACAAACTGCAGATTTAAATGCCTTACTTATTAAAGTGAAAATTTTGACCAAAGACTCAGATAGGTGGGGGAGAAAGAACATCTCAGGCAGGAAGAATAGCAAAACCAAATGCCCTGAGGCAGGAGCGTGTCAACTAGGTTTAAGAAGCAACAAAGAGCTTCACATTGTTGGAAAGAAGTGAGCAACAGGGGTGTGGTGTGATGGCCAGGGACCAACTGATCAAGAAAGACCTCTTAGCTGCTGTAAAGAATGTGGACCACCCTCTGACAGAGATGGGTATTTATTGATATAATCTGGCTTAATTAGTGATGCTGGCTTTTAGCAGCATCACTCCAGCTTCTAGGTCTCCAGTTGACTACACATGGGCAGGGTGGGATCAGGGGAGACCAAACAGAAAACTAGTAGTAACAAAACTGTCCAGAATATGCCACTTGACTCTGGGTGGTAGCAGTCTTACAGGAATTTTCAGCTTGATTAGACCTAAAATGTGAGAGAGAAGAATCAAAGAAGATGACTGTAGGGCTGGAGAGGTGGCTCAGCGGTTATGTTGCTTGCCCGGTATGCACGTGTACACAGGTTCAAACCCCAGCACCCACATACACAACTAAGTGTCAGAGCAACGAAAACCATGTGGAAAACTAAACAAAAATTGATTCTCTCTCTCTCCCTTTCTCTCTCATTGGCCTTCGCTCTTAAAAAAAAATGACTCCACGTTTTTGGTCAGAGTAATAGGAAAAATAGTCTTTCCACTTATTGAGATAGGGAAGAATACAAACTGTTGAAATCCTTTATCCTTGTTCCTTGACCTTAGGCTTGTCTCTTGAGCTTTGCAGCTCATTCAGAGAAACTACCTTTAATTTCACTTCTTTTCTCCACTTCTCAAGGGGTTGGATTTTTGTAAACCTCAAGTCAATGGTATCAAAAAGCCTCTGGTATTATAACTCAGAGCAAGAACCACTCAGTCTCACATTTTAACAAAGTGATTATTTTGCAACATTTCACCAACAGAATATATGTTTGTGTTTCTGAGGTTTTTAATCATCTTCACGTCTGAAAGGGACAATCATTCTATTCACCCCTCAGAATATCTTTTTACCCCCGGCAGAAGCCATTTTGGGTGCCTGACTCATTTATGTGGATGATTTTAACTACACTATTGTTTCCATGTTTATTTTGAGCCTCATGACAGATGATCTCACCCAGACCTTAAAATGCAGAATTTAAGGTTGTGTCAGACTATAATTTTATACTAACTTTGTTTATTCCCATCTTCAGTTACTGAAGTTACCACCCTAATCCCTGGAAAATAACTGGAAACAATGTTTGTTTTACAGCAAATTACAAGCTGAAGTCCTGGTTCTCCCTGAATGTGGCTGTATGTATACAATTGAATTACATTTGAAGTACACATTATAGAGTTGAAACTTTTTCTTTATTCTCTGAGCTTTTTTTTCATGTTTGGGAAATGCAAGGGAAAGTGATAAACATCTGCTAAAAGTGAAATGTCAAACTCCAAGCTACTGAGACATGAGGCACCTCAATAATATTTATTCTAATCCTGTCTCCTCTTCTACCCGGAGAGCAGAGAGTAGGAGGAAGAGAAGGTTCTAGCTATTACTTTTCATTGGGTTATAGGAGGGAATGTTCTGGGGCCTCTATCTTTGGACAATGTAGTAAACCATGATTATGACTGTGGCTAGGAGAACATTTTAAATGTGGAATAAGGTAAGACATAGGACCAAGAATGTCTGCTTTATGGACTCTGTGGGTTTTATTTTCAGCATCTGTAAACCTGTAGGCCTTTGTAAATAGAACAGAGTGGTCAATTTTCAATTTTCACAGAGGCTGTGCTAGCATGATGGTACCAAGGGCTTAGTTTGGGAACAAAATCATTAAAAAAACTACATACAAAGAACTCAGTCATAAATAATGTGCCACAAAGGCTCCAAGGCTGATATTTTTCTGTGTGTTTAAAAATCTGCTTCAGGCCCCTAAGTATGATAAGCCCCCAAGAGGTTCCTTTGATTCTCTCCTCTCTCTTTTCTTCCATTTTGCTTCCCTTCGTCCCCTTATCCCTTCTTATCATTCGTTCTTAAAATGCTGTTGGCTTGTCAGTCATTCAGACAATCAGCTGGAGAATGATAAAATGAGAGAAAAAAAAAAAAAACAACCCTAGGTCCTTTGTGTGTTCACTTGGACCCCCGCACTGAGATATATCCTTTCTGTGCTTTCTTTTACCCTCACGAACATTGCTATCTTTAAAACTAAGTTTCTCCCAGATTGCACCTGGATAAAAATGTTAAAGCAAAAGAGGCAAACTGACTTTGCTCAGCCACCAGAGAAACAAAGGCCATTCGAGAGGTTTACTCATTCTTGCCTTCTTTTCCTCTTCCTCAAATTTTATTGTTTTAAATTACTTATGGCTTCCTCTTTTTCCTTCCTCTCATGTAATTATGCAGCAAATTCTGTTGTCAAATTCATGTTTATATTATGACCTCTTCTTACCACTACCACAAGTCCAGCCTTTTCATATTCTGAAGATTTAGTATACCATAGGCTCTTTATGGATAAACTTCTCTTCTAGAAATACTTTCCCAACCCTCTGCCCCTCCCAGATGTAATTAACCCCTCCCTTCATTGGCCCCAACTTCATGTAATTAAGGAAAGCTTGACATCACATATCTTGGGAAAAATGTGTTAGTGGATTAAACACAAACACGTACAACAGGCTGTCTTCTCTGGCTAGTGAAGGCCAAGAAAATATTTGTCATGTCCACCTTCTCTTTCAGTGCTTGGCACACAGTAGGCACTTAAAAGATCCCTGAATGGGGCTGGAGTGGTGGCTCAGTGGTATTGGCACTTGCCTGGCAAGCACAAGGACCCGGGTTCAAACCCCAGCACCACGTACACAACTGAGTGTTGGAACATCTAGGTCCATGTGAAAAACTAAATAAAGTTGTTTCTCTCTTTCTCTGTCTCTCTCATTGTCCCTCTCTCTTTAAAAAAAAAAAAAAGATCCCTGAATGAATGTGATGAATGTGTATATCACATACCCGACATTGCTAGTTACCCTTGCATAGCTTAATATATTTAGCCCTTAACAGTATAATGTTGGTTTGTTTGCCTCTTCTATCCTTCATTTTTTTACAAATGAGAAAACTGAAATGCAGAGGATGTAATGGTGGGAAGTCATGTGTAATTAGTGGTAGTAACAGGATTCAACAGTCACACATGAAGGAAGAGCTCACTTTCAGTGGAACTGCAATTTCAGGTGTGCCACCATCACCAGGTGTTTCTAAAACAAAATGCTGGGCCACATCCTTAGAGTTTCTGATTCAGTGGGTCTGGGATGGGGCCCAATCATTGTTTCCAACAAGATGCCAGAAGATTCTGAGAATACTGGTCCCAGGACCACTATGCTTTGCATAGTCTCTGCACCCTCACCTGAGGGGTTGCACTCTAGTTCCATCATGGTGGAATGGAATTTGGAAAGCAGGCTAAGAACTTGTGCATCACGCTTCTCAGTAAATTAAATACCTATTTATCATCTACCTATCCATCCATTGATCCATCTAAATAATTTTTTCAAATGTTTATAGATTCTCTTCTGGTTACTAGAACTGTAATTGCTGTCATGTGAAGAGAAATATGTTTAACATTATAAAGGGAAGTTATCATAAGGTGTTAGGTCTTGAATGTCTCCCCCTCATGCCAAAATTTAATTGCCACAGTGACAGTATTGGGAGGTGGGACCTTTATGGAGTAACTAGCTTACAAGGGCTTCATGCTCATACATGGAATAACTCCATTGGCACAGGAGTGAGTTAATTGTCCTGGGAGTGGCTTTGTTCGATGAGAGACTTCTCAATCAGACTCTCGTACTCGCTCTCACCCTCCTCATACGCTCTTGCTGTGTGATTCCTGCCACTATGTTACGACACTACTTTTATCAAATACACCCCTTAATCTTGGACTGTCCAGCCTCCCTGTGAGAAATATGGGTTTTTCTTCTGTATAAGTTAGACAGTTTATGATATTCTGAAATTCTGTTACAGAAGCAGTAAAAGGATTAGATAAAATTATGGCTCTACTTTATGATGAGTAACTATGCAGCCAATAAAAAGGGTGTGGTTAAGTATATTTCTGGTATTAAAGATCAAATATTGATCAAATGTATGTGCACATTCATGGAATTCACAGAATATTGTCCAAAACACACAAAAAGGAGTAGAATTTATGCTTCTGTTACATCTTAATAAATGGTTACTTCTTCTGTCCTTCATATTTCTTCTCTTTCTCTTCTGTATGCTTGTATCCTTCACATTTTCTACAATAATTATCTTTTACTTGTTGCCATAGTTTGAATATTTGTGTTCTCTCTGAAATTCATGTTGGAATTCAATCTTTGTCTTACTCCATTTTGTACATCCAAACAGACTACCTGAAACTGGATAATTTACAAGGAACAGAAAGTTAATTCTCACAGTTCCAGGGTCTGGGAAGTCCAATATCAAAGTGTTAGCATCTAAGGAGGGCCTTCCTGCTGCTGCCTCATGTGGCAGAAGAGCAAAATAGAGTGAAGCCATTCCCACCCAGCCCTTTTATGACCCGTTAATACATTCCTAAGCACTTCCCAAGACCACATCATTGAACGTGAATTTTTGGAGGATGAATTCAGAACATAGCAATCCCTTGTGCAACAGAATTAACAGATGGGTCTTTAAAAGGTGATTATTCCATGTGGGTCCCTGTAAAGATGCAGCAGCAAGGACCCATTTGGAAGCACTGAGCAGCCCTCTCTGGACACTGAGTATCCATGCCTTGTCCTTGGGGTTCCCAGTCTCTAGAATTGTAAGCAATAAATACATGTTTCTTACACATTACTCAGTCTAAGGCATTTTGTTGGGTCAACATGATTGGACTAAGACACTAAGGTAATAAACACATGCCCCTCATGATAAGAAGCACCCTTCCATACCACCTGTGTGTGTTGACTATGATTGCTCCTAGGCCTAAAACACACTAGAAAGACTTTGCCTTTGGGAATTCGTATGCAATGCAGTTCTTCTGGCTTCACCTCTGGCCTTGTCATCATGAATCCATTAAATCTGAACACCTACATTCAGAAGGAAACAACATAAATTAATCCAGCTTTTTCAATATGGTGATAATATCTCTGACAGCATTCTTGTATTTGTTTTCTTTTGTCCACAACCTTCTCTTCCTCGGTATTTGTGTGACTTACTTCTTCACTTTCATCAAATCATTGATCTAACAGAATTTCCAAAGTAGTAGTTTTCTCTGACAGCTATATTGAAAGTAGGACTTCATTATTCTCTATCCTCTTATTTTCACTCTGTTTATTCATAGCACTTATCATAGGAAGTGCCTGATAAATATTATTGAGCATACACATGAATTTATTTCTCATTACAACTTTACAAAGTAGTTACTGGCCCAGTACCTATTTTCAAGGCTTAGAATTAAATATATTGCCCATTTGGAATAAGTTACCAGTGTATCTGTTCTTAACCACTATATATCAGGATGCTCCTTTATCAACTAATTAGTATCAATTGTCTCAGTGTTAAAAACAGGGACTTGAAAGAGCAGAGATGGATAGATAGTGAAATGTTGCTGATAATGAAATGTCCGGACACATGACAAATTACTAAGGGTAGGAGCATGAAAAATGATGTGTACTTCCAAGCTATCATCAAGCAATTGAAAATGCCTTCTTTTATGAGAAGGTCAAGATGGTTTTTATTTTAAAATCTGTACTTACTGGAAAAATTGATTGCAGTATTTGCAGGGGGAAAGTATTTTGTTATCTCCTATCTCTGACAGAAAGTAGAAAAAAGGAAACACCAAAAGGAGGAAAATATGTGTGATATCTATAGAATGGCAGATCCGTAACTCACTGAGCAGCTGAATAATTAAATCAGAGGTGTGTGTTGGCTCTCTTTACAGGTCCTACTCACTTCCCTTGAATTCTTTTTCTATTTTATCACAAAAGATGTGAATCTGGAGGCTTTTTTCAGTCCCTGTGCCTAAATCACAAAATGTCAATGGCAATGTTACTGTAAGAACTGAAAATGAGATGGTCACTGGAAGAACCCAATGAATGGGGATCTGGTATAGGGCTGAGTGGCCACCCTTTCTGTAACTGTGGGCCTGATCTAAATCACTAATGTTAAGGAATTATTTGCCAATATGACTATTTCTCTGGTTTAATTCCTATATCTTTTGAAAATATAGCAGTTACACTGAGACTCCATGTTCTTACCCCCTATGCCTTAGGGACATTGTGGTCTGCTTTCTCACTACCAGATTCAGATATTTGTCATGGGGAATCAACATTTTGATATCTGTTTTTGTATAAATCTGATTTCTACTCTTTTACAGTTTTCTTTTAAAGTACATTAAGCATCTTCATAATTTTATTTACATTTTATAAGAACACAGGAGATAAGCAATATAAGAATAGTTTATAAAAATTTTTCAGTTCAAAGTATGTAAAGCAGAAACTCCTTTGTTTTGGATGAATGTCACAATTTGAGAGCCTTCTGTTGACACCCTAGTCATACTGCTGCTATCCTCTGCACACAGCCTTCTGTTTCACTTTCCAATAGGAAAAAGAAAAAACAAACAAAAAAACAAACCTCTCTATTGCCTCACTGCCTCTAAGAATCTAAACCACCTACTTTGTGAATTTCAACTGTAACTTCAAATGAGACCAGTGGAAGATCATTGGTTAAATTACATGCTGATATCTGACCACAATGTAGGAATATTGAAGGAAGATTTATTTGCATCCCAAGTCCAAATTTTCCTTTTAGATTCTCTCCTTCATAGAGAGAAAAGGAAAAAGTAAACAAAAAATTAAGAATGTCATTATATCTTATAGATACCGAAGATAAATCACAGAGACCCAAGATAACATTAAAATTTTATAGAAAGTCAGGATTCAGGATAGTGGGTGGTGCATAGCAAACTGTTTCTGAAGAAATTCTGGGCACTTCCCACCATATTTTTCTGGTTCTGTAAAGAGGGAGCAGTCTTGAAAAGGTCTTGTGCTCTAGGAATCAAAGACCCTACATCTTCCTATTTCTGGATCCTCATGGCAATATTGCTGCACTGGCTTAGTGAGTGGCTTCCTTGAGAGTCATTTGGATTCCAGAGGAGAACTTTTGACCCAAATCCTCTGAGAATTCTATGTGCTGGGGAACTGGACTGGTAAATATAAGGGGACAGAAGACACTTCCCTTTAAAACTAGAGATTTGTTTAGCCAGCTGCAGGAGGATACTGGTCATGGGCGGTGGATTGCACTGGGCCCACCACCATCTCCCACAGCATAACAGCTCCCTGAACATGGAATGTGCAGCACAAGATTGCTAAAGTCCTGGACGTGCTGCAACACTGGCATCTGCTTCACACTAAGCGCTAGAACCCAAGTAACTCCAGAGTGAATCTTTGCCTGGGGAATCTCTGATTTCCAGCTTGGTTCTATTTAAGTGTGCAGGGCAAATGAGACTTATTCTAATTGGCTCTGGCCACAAACTAGTCTGAGCATCAGGAGAGCACTGCAAAGGAAAGAAATTGGTAAATAACCCCCAGCCTTTGTTCTCTCCAAGGACAGCACAGCCTAAGAAAGAAAAGGAATCTCAGGCTAGCATAGGTTGGGATCATACTCTCTTGCCCTCAAAACTGAGCACGTTGGCAGAGATGAAATTTGTTTACTGAAACATTTTTGCTATCGTTGTTTTTATTTTACATATATCTTTCTGTCTCTCTTCTCCTCTGGCATATCACTTTTTCTTTTCTTCTTTTTCTTTTCCTTTTTTCACATTTTTCAGCTTTATCCATTTTTCTTTTCTCTTTTTAAATTTTTAAAATATTTTTTCTTTTTCTTCCTTTTTCACATTTTAATTATTTATTTTCAATAACCTGATTTTTTATTATTAAAAATAATATAAAACTAGGCGGGTGTGGTGGTGCAGGCCTATAACCCCAGCCATTTTGGGAGCCTGAGGAAGGAGGATCTCAAGTTTGAGGCCAGCCTCCACAACTTAGTGAGGCCCTAAGAAAATTAGTAAGACCCTGTCTCAAAATAAAAATAAAAATGGCTAGGGATGTGGTTCAGAGATAACTTGACCCTGGGTTCAATTATCATCATCATCATCATCATCATCATAATGACAACAACAAATGAAAATGACAAAAATAATATAACTAGCATTTTAGCTTAGTCTTTATTATTTTTTGGCCCTTTATCTTGTTGCTGTTGGTATATGGTTGTTATCATTTTTATTTGACTTTTATTTTTCTGTTTGATTTATTATTATTGTTTGTTTGTTTGTTTTCTTTCTATTCAGCATTAGGGATTGAGTCTGGCTTCTAAAGCACTCTAGGTGGATGCTTTACTACTGAGTTATATTCCCAAGTCTGCTCAGAGAAATTGTATACCACTCCAGCTATGACTTAGCCTCTTTTGAACCTTGATGGACATTTCAGCTTAAAAAATAAGGAAGACAAAAGTCCCTAGCCATAGACTGACTCCCAATTACACATTGATGAGTGAGGTTGGGTGAAGTCCTGCTCCTGGGCATTCATCACTACAGCAACAGCAGAGAGAAATAACAATGGTTGTTGACAATCTGTCCCTCAGAATCCTCATCATAGGGGTCTTCCACACCTAATTGGACTAAAAGTTGCTATCTAATAGACTATAGGAGTAACCACAGAGAGTATATCACATGTGTATTGATGTCTACACCACATCTGCCTGAGCTACCAGAGGTACCCCACATTTGCAAGATCAACAGAGAAAGTAGGTCTCTCAGGCTCTGAAGTAGTATGCATTGTATCAAAACCCTCTGATCGCAGCTGGAGAAGCTACAGGGAAACTACACTATAAGGTCAAATTACAATTAAATTAAATGCTAAACAGCAACTCAATATTACAGGACTTATCATCTAGAGAAGGCTGTTTACTAAAAAGACCCTCACATAAAAGTGTAAGGAATATCCATCCAAGCAGATACACAAATCTAAATATAGAAACATGGAAAAATAAGGCAAAATAACATGCCCTAAAGCTTATAACTATGTATAAATGATTCCAAAGTCATTGACTCAACGAAATGTCAGTAAAAGAATTCAAAATAGTGGTTTTTAAAGAAGCTCAATAAATTCCAAGAGGATACAAATAAATAGTTGAATAAATTAAGGGGGAAAATGCAGGATATGAGTAATACAATGCAGAATGAGTAATATAATAAAGAGAGAGAGAGAGAGAGATTTTGAAAAGAACCAAACAGAAATACTGGAAATTAAAAGCTCAATAAGCCAAATTAAAACTTAATTGTAAGTCTCACAAGTAGACTAGGTTAAGTGGAAGAAAGAATATCATAGCTTGAAGGAAAGTCTAAGGAATTATCAGATATATATACTGATAAAAAAGTAAGAAAAACTGAGCAGAACACACATGATAACTGAGATAATATTAAAAGATTAAAAATACATATAATTGGAATGCACAGGGAAAAAGCTGCAGGCTAAAAGCATATGAAACATATTCAGTGTGGCTGGAGTGGTGGCTCCGGCGGTTATGGACGGTGCTTGTCCGGCATGCGCAAGTACACGGGTTTAAACTCCAGCACCCACGTACACAACTAAGTGTCAGAGCAATGAAAGCCATGTGAAAAACTCTATAAAAATTGATTCTGTCTGTCTGTCTCTCTCTCTCTCTCACTGTCCTTCCCTCTTTAAAGAAAAAGATAACATATTCAGTAAAATGACTTCAGAAATTTCCCAAGTCTTGGGAAAGACATGGACATCCACTTACACGATGCGTTTAGAATCCCAGGTAGATATGATCAGGAAAAATCTCTCTCCATGACATATTATAGTAAAATTACCAAAAATTCAGAGCAAAGGAGGTATATTAAAAGCAACAAGAGAGAAGCTCTACATTACAATGAATACCAAACCCATCAGAATAACAGATTTCAAAGAAGAAGCCCTAAATGACAACAAAGCATGGAATTATGTATTTCCTGTCCTGAAACAAAATACCCAATAACCTAGATTACTATAGCCAGAAAACTTATCCTTCAGAACTAAAGAACAAATGAAGAACTTCCATGATAAATGTAAAAAAAAAAGATTTCATGATCACTAAACCAGCATTACAAAAGGCATGTAAAGGAATTCCATACTCAGAAGAGGAAGAAAAATGAATATGACCATGAAAGCACGAAAAGAAAAATATCTCACTAGAAGAATAGATAAGCAAATGAGAATTAGCAAACAATCAAATATTATTAATTCAGAAAATCCTCAGACTCTAACATTACTAATACTGGAAGAAATGAACAGAATATTTAAGACAACAAGAAGAAAAATAACAAAATGACAGAAACAATACATATCATACAATGATTATTCTGAAAGAAAATGGTTTTCATTCGATTTTTAAAAGATGCAGACTGACTGAGCAGATTAAAAATCACCCAACAAGGGGCTGGAGCGGTGGCTCGGCAGTTACAGTGCTTGCTGGGCATGCGCAAGTACACGGGTTCAAACCCCAGCACCCACATGCACAACTAAGCGTCAGAGCAACGAAAGCCATGTGAAAAACTCAATAAAATTGGATTCTCTCTGTTTTTTTCTCTCTCTCTGTCCTCTCTTTAAAAAAAATTTGATTCTCTCTCTCTCTCTCTCACACACACACACTATCCTTCTCTCTTAAAAAAAAAAAAAACGATCTGTTGCCTTCAAGAAATTCAACTTAACAGCAAAATGAAAGTGAAAGGATAGAAAATGGTATTCCAATTAGATGGCATCCAAAGTAAACAGGAATAACTCTAACATATCTGACAAAATATGCTTTAAGACAAAATCAGTTAGAAAAGACAAAGGAGGTGAATACATACTGATCAAGGGAGTACTTCATCAACAAATATAATAATTGTAAATTTTTATGCACTGAACATTGGTGCACATGATTTATGAAATAAAAACTACCAAACATAAATGAGATATATGCCCCATTACAATATTGTAAGACTTTAATACCTCTTTCTCACCAATAGACCATCTAGACTAAAAGTCATAAAAGAAGCATAGCAGTTAAATCACAATCCAAATCAAAAGGGCTTAGATTTTAGTAGAACATTCCATCCAACGGCTGCACAATACCTTTTCTTATCTTCAGCACATGTAACTTTTTAATAATTGGTCATATGCTAGGTCATAACTCAAGTCTTAACAAATTAAAAAAAAGAAATAATTTCTTCCATCTTATCAGATCATATGGGAAAGAAATAAAATCAACAAGAAAAACTACAGGAATTATATACATGCATAGAGATTGGAGAATACACTACTGAATCAATAGTGGATTATCGAAAAAATGGGAGGGGATTTTAAATATTCCTAAAATGAAATAAAAATGGAAATACAATGTACTAAAACTCGAGGAATACAGCAAAATCAGTACAAAGAGGGAAGTACATATCCATGAGTGCAGTCATAAAAAAGAGAGATATCTCGAATAAAAAATCTAATGGTGTATCTCAAGTTATTATAAAAAACAATAACAAACTAAAAGCTAGTCAGAGAAAAGAAATGTAAAGATTTGGGCAGAAATATATCAAATAAAGACTAAAAGAACAATTTGAAGGATCAATGGAACAAGGTTCTTTGAAAACATAAACAAGATTGACAAGTCCTTCACCAAACTAACCAAAAGAAAGTGAAAGAAGATCCAAATAAATAAAATTAGAGATAAAAAGGAGGATACTTCAACAGAAACCACTGAAATATGTAGGATCTTTAAGGAATATTTTCAAAAATTTTAAATTGGAAAATATTTTTTTAAAAAGAACATATTTTTGGACACATGTGACCTACCAAAATTGAACAAAGAGGACTCTACTTTCACCATTACTATTCAACATGGTCCTTGTAATTATAGCAAGAGCAATTGGGCAAAAGATGACATTAAGGGTATACAAATAGGCAAAGAGGAGCTCAAACTATGGCTGTTTGCTGATGATGTGATTATATATTTGAAGATCCAATAAACTACACCAGGAGATTTCTAGAGCTCATAAATGAATTCAGCAAGGTATTAGGTTACAAAATCAGCATTCACAAATCAATTGCATTCCTGTACTCCAAAGATGAACTTATTCTGAAAGAAATTAGGAAAACTGCCCCATTCACAATAGCATCCAAAAATAAATAAATAAATAGATAAAATAGTTGGGAATCAATCTAACAAAAGAAGTGCAGGATCTCTACAATGAAAGTATAGAACACTAAAGAAAGAAATTGAAGAAGATCTTAGAAGATGGAAATACCTTCCATGTTCTTGGATAGGGAGAATTAATATTATCAAAATGGCCATGTTACCAAAAGTGCTATACAGATTCAATGCAATACCCATCAAAATTCCAATTGAGTTTTTCACAGAATCAGCAGTCATGAATTCATTCGGAAAAATAAGAGACCTAGAATAGCCAAAGCAATCCTTAGCAAGAAAAGTGAAGCTGGAGGAATCACAATACTGGATTTCAGATTATACTACAGAGCTATAGTAACAAAAACAGCATGTTACCGGCACTAAAGCAGACATAAAGGCCAATGGAATAGAACAGAAGACACAGAGACAGACTCACATAAATACAGTTACCTCATACTCAACAAAGGCGCCAAAAACGTAAGTTGGAGAAAATACAGTCTAACGAAAGATGCTGGGGAAACTGGAAATCCATATATAGTACAATGAAACTCATCCCACACAAAACTCAACTCAATGTGGATCAAAGACCTAGGAATTAGGCCAGAGCCCCTGAACCTGCTAGAAGAAAGTGTAATCCCAACACTCCAACACTTAGGCTCAGGAACTGACTTTCTAAACACTCCAAAGTGCAAGAAGTAAAAGGAAAAATCAATCAATGGGATGGCATCAAGGTCAAAAGCTGCCTCACAGCAAAGGAAAAAAATTAAAAGTGTAAATAGAGAACCTACAGAATGGGAAGAAAATCTTGGCTTCCTGTACCTCAGACAGGACATTAATATTCAGAATATACAAAGCACACAGAAAAGTTAGCACCCCCCAAAAAAAAAACAAATAACAAATAACTCAATCAATAAATTGACAGAAGAACTAAACAGACACTTCTCAAATGAAGAAATGCAAATGGTCAACAAATTATGAAGAAATGTTTCACATCTCTGGCAATTAGAGAAATGCAAATTAAAAGTATACGTAGATTTCACCTCACTCCAGTTAGAATGGCAATAATCAAGAATACAAACAACACAACAAATGTTGTTGAGGTTGTGTGAAAAGGGGTACACTTGTACATTGTTGATGGGATTGCTAACTGGTACAACCACTCTGGAAAGCAGTATGGAAATTTCTCAAAAATCTAGGAATGGATCCACCATTTCACCCAGCTATCCCACTTCTTTGTATGTATTCAAAGGACCGAAAATCAGCACACTACAGTGATGAAGCCACATCAGTGTTGACAGTAAAACAATTCACAATAGCTAAAGTACGGAATCAACCAAGATGCCCTTCAACTGACGAATGGATAAAGAACTGCAGCATATATACACAATGGGGTATTACTCAGCCATAAGTAGGACTGACATTATGTGATTTGCTGCCGGATGGATTAAGCTGAAGGATATCATACTAAGTGAGATAAGCCAGTCTCAAAACACCAAAGGTCAAATGTTCTCTCCGATACATGGAAGCTAATCCAAAATAAGGAAAAGAACAGAAGAATAGACAAAGAGGAAGGAAATGGAAGCAGGAGAAATAAAATAGGAAAAGTTTGTGGAAAGAATCACTTAACTTTCTCATGTTCACATATGAACATATCACAGGGAATCTCATAAACATGTATATCAATAAGTCACTAAATTAAAAAAAAAACTATTAGTAAAATAGAAAGACCAGTAGAGCAGAGGGAAGAGAAGGGGGGATGTTGGGAACTGAATTAGAATTCGTTATACACCATGATTTTATAAAAATGTCAATGTTAGCCTATCATCAAGTATACCTAAAATAAAAATAACAAACAAACAAACAAAAAACAGAGGGTGGTAGGAAGGGTGGGAAAAGAGAAATACTGGGAACTGAGTTAAAACATGGTACACTCCAAGCTTTTATAAGTATGCCTTTGTGTATCCTATCATCATGTGTGTGTATATATAGATATAAAAGGGATGAGTGGAAGGGAGAGGAAGGGGGAACAAATTTAAAAAATAAAAACTGCCAGTAATAAGAAAGAGGTTGAACAGTCATTGATCAGTTTCACTGCTGAATTACACAAGGCTTTTAAAGAATGAATGCCAATGCTCTTCATATTGTTTCATCAGAACATTAAGTGAAGGAATCCTTCCAAACTCATTCTGTGAAGTCAGTATTACCTGCTATCAAAACCTGATTAATGATACGAGTAAAAAACTGAAATTATTAAACAGTATTCTTGATGAACATAAATACAAAAAACCTCAAAAATTCTTGAAAATTGAATTCAAAATGACTCTGAAACGATTATTCACCATGATGAAGTTGGTTTCATTTCAGGAATGCAAGTATGACTTAACATACACAAATCAACAAACATAATACAACATATAAATAGAATCAAGGGTAAAAATCACATGATCATGTCAATAAATGTAGAAAAATCCTTTGGTAAAATTCAACACCTCTTTATGTTAAAAGCCCCAAATAAATTAGGAATTCAATGATCACACCTCAAAGTTATAAGGTCACATATGTAAAGCCTAAAACCAACATCATGAACACAGGAGAGAAAAATAAAAGCATTTTCCTCTAAAACCTGGAATACAAGGATCTTATTCAAAATAGAATCTTGCTTATTCAATACAGTAGTTGAAACTTAGGCACAGCAAATTAAGCAAGGAAAAAAGGGATACAAATAGGAAAGAAGAAAGTCAAATTACCGCTGTTGGCAGATGATATGATTCTATATTTGGAAAACTTAAAAGTATCCATCAAAAGACTCTAAGAACTGACAAATTCAGCAAAAATAGAAAGACAGAAAATCAACATACAATACCAGTCGCCTTTCTATACACCAATAATGAATTAGTTGAGGAAGAAATTCCATTCACAATAGCCTAAAAAAATAAATTACAAATTAAAATGAATACCTAGAACTAAAACTACCCAAGGAAGTAAAAGACCTCAACAGTGAGCATTACAAAACAGTGAAGAAATTAATTAAAGACAACTAGAGAATGAAAGACTTCCCATGTTCATGGATGGCCACACTACCAACAGCAGAGCTGGGAAAAAACAATCCTAAAATTCATACAGAAGGATAAAAGACCATGACTGGTCAAAGCAAACCTGAGCAAAAAGTCATGCTCAAGACATCACAACATCTGATTTCAAAATACAGTAGAGTCATAGTAACAAAAACAGACACATGGCCAAAAACAGACACATAGACTAATCGAATACAATAGAGGTCAAGAAATAAACCCATGAATCTATAGCCAACTGATTCTTGACAAAGTGCCCAAAACATATGCTAGACAAAAGACATCCTCTTCAACAAATGGTTCTGGGAAAACTGGACATCCACATATATAAGATTGAAACCAGACCCCTGCCTTTCACCCTGTACAAAAATCAACTCAAATTGGATCAAAGATCTTAATGTAAGATTTGAAGCTTTGAAACTAGGAGGAAAAAAATAAGGGTACATTTCAACATATTACCATAGGCATCTATTTACTGAATAAGACTATAGTAGCTCAGAAAATTAAAACAAGAATGACACATGGGATTACATAAAGTTAAAAGACTTCTGCATAGCAAAGTAACAAACAAAATGAAAAGGCAATCTACAGAATGAGAGTAAATCTTTGCCAGCTATTCATTAGACAGAGGATTAATATCCAGAATACATAAAGATCTCAAAAACTTAACAATAGAAAAAGTAATCAAGTCAAATATTGGACAAATGATTTGGACAGACACTTCTCAAAAGAAAAAGTGTAAATGGCCAAAGGATATATTAAAAATGCTCAATACATTTATTCATCAGGTAAATGTAAATCAACGCTAAATGATCTTATCTCACCCCTGTCAAAATAGTTATTATTGAAAAATAACAAATGCTGGTGGGAATGTGAAGAAAAAGAAATCCTTATACAATTTTGGTTGGAATGTATATTTGTACATTAACTACAGAAAATAGTATGGAAGTGTCCTCACAAAACTAAAAATAGAATGTCCTTATGATCCAGCTATTTAACTTATGGGTATTTGTCCAAAGGAATACGAAAGAGATAAAGTGTATGTCCATTTTTATTGTGGCATTATTCATAGTAATCAACTATGGACTTAGCTTGGGTACCTGTCAGGAGATGAATGGAAAAAGAAAACATGGTATATTTACAGAAGGGAGTATTACTCATCCATATAGAAGAATGAAATAATTTTCTTTCAGGAAATGGATGGAACTGGAGGACATCATATTAAACAAAATAAGGCAGACATGAAATGGTAAGTATCACATGTTTTCTCTCATTTGTAGATCCAAAAAAAAAAAAGACCTGAAATTAAAAGAGGGTCTATTAATGTAGGGAAGGAGGGAGAAGAGGATAGGGTAAATTAGGGGAGGTTAACAGAGGAAAGAAGAGAGGATAGATATGATCCCGCCCATGCACTTTACCCCACAGATGTTGCATCCCCACCATGACTCTCAGCAGAGGCCACCTGTTGAAACCAAGAAAATCATTCCCTTTTTGAAAAGTCTTAGGAGTCTTTGAATTGACTTAGGAGTTATTTTTCCTTGTCTAGAAGAACAGCATATTCTCAGCCAAATAGGCTCTATAGTTCTGTCCTATAAAACCCTAGAATTCTGACCACAGTCCTTCATTTCTTCCCATCTCCTTCCCCTTCAGTTCTGTTTGGTAGTTTTCCTATTGGGGTGGCTAAGTCCAATTTTCTGCTGTCATTGATAGAGCTGCTATAACAATAATAACAGTGGGAGACATATGAATAACAGAAATTTATTTCTCACAGTTTTGGAGGCTGGGAAATTCTACATCAAGGTGCCCAAAAATTTGATGTCTGATGAGGATCCACTTCCTGCTGCACAGATGGCCATCTTCATATTGAATCCTCATAAAACAGTAGCAGTCATGGAGCTGTTTTATAAGGACATTAATCTTAATCGTAAGGACCCTATCCTCCTGACCTAATCACCTTCCAATGAGTTCTATCTCCAAATACCATCATGGGGGGGGGCATAAACATTCATCTGATAGCATACCTAATTATGTACCTAATATCTCTGATTTTGTATATCTTTTATTTAAAATAGTCATATCCTTTACATTCTCCACAAAAACTTAAATTTGTGCTTGCATGTAGTACTACAGTTTGGTGACTCCAAATACGTAATTTAGGCTCCAACTTTGCCTCACACCTTCTTAGTCAAGGATAACAGAAGCAGCTCCAAAAGCATAAAGAATGCCCAGGTGTAGTGAACGACCTTCTGGGCTCAATGATTTCCTGCCCCTTAGGCAGCAGAAAGTTGACTTGTACACGGTGCTTACAAATGACCTGGCATTTCTGTTCCATCAGTCAGCATCTAGAACACTTAAGACCTATGGGAATTAGTTTTTTGATATATCAGATGGGTCTTCCTTTTGATTTGAGAAGATGGGAACATTGGCTCCGGGCAGGGAACTATGGTGCATCAATTAAAAAATGGCATTGTACTCTGAGCTTGTGAGAATTGGTTGCACTACTTATATTGACCTCTGAAATTTCATTAAGTGTGTTATATTGGATCAAGGTATCTCCAATAGTACATCTCAGCTTACCACGCACATAAAAAGAAAAATGGCTTAATGGGGTTTCCAAACACTCCAGCAATGATTTTTTTTGTACCAATGTCCTGGATTTTCTTTTCGTTTTCATATTATTTCTCTTTCTTCAAATTCCATATATTTTCCCAACAAGAACAGTCACTCTTCTGTAATGATTATACTAGTAAATGTCTTCCTTTTAGACCCAAGGGTATAAAAAGTAAATCAACTTATTTATATCCCACAGCTGCCATACAGCAGTAGGAAGGGATCTGAATGCATAATTACTTCAGGTGAAGGACAACTAATTGAAATCAGTAAGAAAACCACAAGCAGTTCAAGTTCCATCATTGTTTTACAATGGTATGTCTCTGTAGGAGAATAACCATGACAATGCTTTTAATTATTGATTAAGTAATTATAAAGAATATTTGAAAATATTTCTTCCTATGTCTGGTCTTCAGAGAGGAAGTATTTTAAAATTATAGAAACCTTTAGCATAATAGATCTTTACCAGTTTGTTCTTTTTGACTCACTGGGAAGTAAGAAAAATGGAATAAGTTAATGCCAGTTTTAGTTTTTCAATGAAACAATTGTTTAGAAATTTGTGAGAAAGATAATTTTCTCCAAGCTTTTCCTTTTTCACCCCTGACTTTCGCCTCACAGTTGAAGAACTAATGGTTCCATTTAGAGATAAGTATCTGAGGCCACAACAAATCCCCTTAGTTCCAACTCAGGAAGGGTAACTTTTTCCATTTTTTTTAGAAAAGATCTCAATAAGTTGCTGAGGGTTGCCTTAAACTTGTAATCCTTCAGCCTCAGCCTCCTGAATCACTGACTACTCTCATCTTTAACTTCCACTGTCCAAATATATTCAGAAAATATCCAGCAAATATGTTAAACTGCCTTCTTCATGCCAGGAATTTCTCTTAGATTAAAGAAATACAGTAATAAAAAGTACATATACTTTTTATATACATACAGACACACACACACATATAATCTTCACTCATTTTAAAGAGGGAATAGGGAAAAACAGCAAAATTAAGGTTAAAGTCTGTATATATTTTCTATATACACTATATGCTCACATTCTTAAATTTGTATGTATGTTTATATATGTGTGTGTGCATATATAATCATCTGGTAAGCAGGATAAGGAGGATAGGAAGTAGTAAGGCACAGAATATAAAAACAGTAAATTTACCTTTCATTTAACTTAAATAACTTTTAGAAATCACATTCAGCTCATAAAGAATGGAAATGGGACAACCGAGTGCCAGATTCTGCACCCATAGAGACGATTGGACCATAATAATAAGCTGAAATATGGGAAGTTCTACTGATTCGTTTCTTTCCTCTTTTGCCCAAAGGCCAAGGTTAATACTAAAAGTAATGTTCTAAGATTTTGGACTGTGCGTTGTCAGGTTAACAAAGCTATTAAAAGTGATAGGCCTATGTAAATTAAATGATCCCTAAAATTAGTATTTTCGTCACCGAGGTTTCTAAAGCCTCCCCCATCTGGCCATCTGCACCTCCTTCTCCAGCTTTGTATGCCACCAGTAAGGAAGCACAACCATCTGCCTGCAACCAGTGCAGTCCGTTGCTTACAGATAGACTTCCACAAATTTCTAACAAAAAAGAGAAGGAAACAGCAATGGACTTAATGTTTCCCCCAACACACACCTGTCAGTTTCTTCACTGTCTTTAGCATGTATTTATTAATTATGTTCCATTGCACAATTATTAAAACTAAAACAGATTTTTTTCCTTTAACTGAACATTTCTTTCTTTCTTTTTCTTAAGAGAGAGGGGGGAGAGAGAGAGAGAGAGAGACTCAATTTTATTTATTTCTCATCTGTCCTTTGTTTATCGGACACTTAGTTGTGTATATGGTGCTAGGATTTGAACCTGGGACCTTGTGCATGCCAGGCAAGTACTCCAACTGCTGAGCCACCACTCCAGCCCCTAGTTGGACATTTCTAAGTTAAAAAAAATGATATTTTTTGCAGAGTTATTTGTGCATAAGGGAAGTGTATAGTAGAATTACATAGATTTTTTGCCTCTTGGAATCCATGCTGCCTTCTCTAAGACTGCCCTAGTTTGCTCTCTGAAAAACCATTCCTTCCTCAACCCTCAGCACATGGCTAACAATAGAGCTCACTCAAAATTCAGCTACATGACAGACCTGTGGTACACAATGGGGCACAACTGGCAACAATCTGGCGGGTAAGGTGTTGTGTTCTAGTTAGCTTCAATAAGGTCCATCAGACTTTTACTTGGGCTGCTGGGAGTGAACTTCTCCCTTCAACTGAGTGTTGGTGAGGATGAGGTAAAAACAGAACTCAGCAGTTCTGTTGCTTGAATGTAGAATGGACCAACTATTTTACAGATATAGAAAAACTAATTCTCAAATTCATTTGGAACAATAAAAAAACCCAGAATAGCCAAAACATTACTAAGCAAGAATGATGAAACAGGTGGTTTTGCTATGCCAGATCTAAAACTATCCTATAGAGCTATAGTAACAAAGACAGCATGGTACTGGTCTCAAGATAGGAATGAAGACCAATGGAATAAAATAGATGACTCTGAGACAAACTCACAAATCTTTAAGTATCTGATTTTTGACAAAGTGGGACAAAATATTACATGGAGGAGAATCAGCCTTTTCAACAAATGGTGCTGGAAAACTGGTCAGACACTTGCAGAAAATTGAAATTAGACCCTTATCTTTCGCCTTGCATGAAAATCAAATCAAATGGATCAAGGAGCTAGGAATTAAACCAGCTACCTTGCAGCTGATGGAAGACAAATTAGATCCAACATTCCAGCATTTGGGAGTAGGCAAAAACTTTCTCAACATGTCTCCTAAAGTGAAGGAAGTAAAGTAAAAAAACAGTGAATGTGATGTCATAAAGCTAAAAATCTTATGCACTGCCAAGGAAATAATCAAATTAGTCAAGAGGTTTCCTACAGAATGGGAGAGAATCACGGACTGTGATTCTTCTGACAGGGGTCTCATATCCAGAATCTACAAAATCCTCAAAAATGTCAATTTCAAAAACACAAACAACCCAATCAATAAATGGGCCAAAGAGCTAAATAGAAACTTCTCAACAGAGGACATTGATCAAGCCAATGAATACAGGAGAAAGTGTTTTAAATCACTAGTAATCAGAGAAATGCAAATCAAACCTACCTTAAGATTTCACCTCACATCAGTCAGATTGGCAAAAATGAAGAAAATAAACAATAATAGATGCTGGAGGGGCTGTGGAGAGATAGGCACACTAACACACTGTTGGTGGAACTGCAGATTGGCATAGCCCCTCTGGAAAGCAATGTGGAGAATCCTCAAAAAACTAGGGATGAAACCACTGTATGATCCAGCTATTCCTCTCCTGGGTGTTTTTCCAGGGGACTTAGAATCAGCACATTACAGCAACACAGCAAAATCTATGTTCTTAGCAGCTTAATTTACAATAGCTAAATTATGGAACCAACCCAGATACCCCTCACTGGATCAATGGATCCAAACACTGCGTTATACATATACCATGAAGTTCTACTCAGTAATTAGAAACAATGAAATTGCAGCCTTTGAAAGTAAATGGATGGCTATGGAAGAAATCATGCTGAGTGAAGTCAGCATAATAACCCAGAGAACCAAGGGTCAAATGTCTTCACTCATCTGTGGAGACTGGAGCTAGACCCTGGCTAGTGCGAAAGGTGGTCAACTCTCATGTATTAAACCCAGAAAATGTGTAGTGACACACAACCTAAGGCATTCATAGAGATGTATTGGGAAGGAGGAGAGGGGGAGGGGGAGGGATAAGGGTGGGTAATTAGTAGGGGACTCTAGGGAGTAAATCTAGTTTTCAGAATATATATATATATATATATATATATATATATATATTATATTGGTTCATTGGAAGCATGTTTGACTGTTTAACAAATTTCTTAATTAAAAAAAAGCTAAAACCTATGTGTCTCTTCTTTTAAAGCTCATGCTAACACAAGTGCTAAAATTTTGGTTAATGTAAAATATTAAATTTTAAAGTACATAAATAATTTCTATTTCAATTTGACTTCAGTGTATAGACTCAGAATTAGAAATTATACTATGAAACGGAGTTTACTGTTTACTCTAATTCGCATCAAAATTTCTGTCCTCCCCCAAATATGCGTCTGAACTCTGAGTAAGTGTGTTTGTAATTATAATTACTGTTCTTTTTATCTCTGTCCAGCTAATCAGTATAGGACAGCAACTTACCTTGAAAGTGTCATTACCTTTTAGTGTAAAGAACAGATCTGCCATGGCCATGAATTCAGAAAACCATCACTACGTTAAAAAGAAACTAAACCATTCATCTACTCAGTGAATTTTGCTAAAATGAAATAAAAAGACAAATGCGGACAGGGCTTCTTGCTAATCCAGGGGAGGCTGGGTGCCTCCAACTTGAATGACACAGCTAAGGTAACTTCACAGGTAGATAAGTGACAGTATGGGGGAAGACAGTGGACTGAGTTCATGTGTTGAATTAAACTGGTTATATAAAATTTATCTGTCACTCTAAGATAGCATTTTTTTTCAAATTTATTAGAAGTATATAGCGATACAGGATACAGTTGAGGGGGAAACATTATCAAAGCAGTATCAATCAATGTATATAAACTTTGTTATCCAGGGGTCATGCCAAA
>PVKS010031020.1:0-23817 GCA_004027875.1 Aplodontia rufa
GACACGGCTGCTTGCTTTCTTGCTTTTCTCTGGCTACTGCTGCTTCTTTGGCTGCTCTCTCTGGTTGCTTTCTCTTCTTTGGCTACTTCCTTCTTGGGCCGCTCGCTTTACCTGACTAGCTGCTACTCTATTTATCCATTACAGCAACCAATAGGGTACAATGTAAACACCTTTCTCCAATTGTAACAAATGAGTGGCCAAATAGCTTAGTCATGCAGTCAGGCAATTTGCTAATTACAAGCCAGCTGGACCCCTTAGAGTTGTTTACCACCAATTCTTCTACAAGCCAGCTGAGCCTCATGTCCTCAACATAATCCTTTTTTAGGGATATTGTGGGAAGGGGAAGGGAGGGATAAGGGTGGGTAATTGGGGGGGGCACTCCTGAGGGTAATTGTAATACCCAGAATCTATACACATTTTATATTATTTTGTTAAAAACTTGTATGGTTGTTCAAAAATTAAAAAAAAATTTTTTTAAATAATAGGGCAGAAGAAGAAATCAGGAAATTGGTCCATTCACTATAGCCTCAAAAAGAATAAAATACTTGGGAATTAATCTAACATGGGAAGTAAAAGACCTCTACAAAAAAATTATCAAACATTGACGAACATAATTGAAGAAGACCTGAGTAGAAGAAAAGATGTTCCATGCTCTTGGTTAGGCAGAAATAATAAAATTAAAATGGCCATTCTGCCAAAAGTGCTACACAGATTTAAGGCAATCCCCATCAAGATACAGATATCATTTTTTAAGTGAGTGGGAGAAAGATAGAGAGAAACAATTTTATTTAGTTTTTCATGTGGCTTTCGTTGCTCCGAGACTTCATTGTGTATGTGGTGCTGGGATTTGAACTCACATAATCATGCATGCCAGGCAGGCACCAAAACTGCTGAGCCACTGCTCCAATCCCCCAATATCATTTTTTACAAATATAGAAAATTAAATTATCAATTTCATTTGGAACAACAAGAAACCCATAACAGCCAAGACATTACTAAGCAAGAAAGACAAGACAGGTTATTTGCATTACCAGATCAAAATTACACCATAGAGTTGTAGAAGCAAAAACAGTATGGCACTGATATCAAAATAGGCATGAAGACCAATGGAATAGAATAGAGGACTCTGAGACAAACCCACAAATATTCCTTTACAAAAGAAGTCAAAATATAACATAGAGGAATGAAAATTTATTCAACATATGGTGCTGGACAAACTGGAAAGTCATTTGCAGGAAGTTGAAATTTTATCCTATCTCTCACCTTGCACAACAATCAAATAAAAATTGACTCAGAAAATAGGAATTAAACCATCTATGATACAACTGCTAGAAGAAAAATTAGGAGCAATGCTTTAGCATTTGGGAGTAGACAAAGACTTTCTCAACAAGACTCTCAAAGCAAAAGAAATAAGGTCAAAAATCAATGAGTGGGATGCCATTGAACTAAAAAGCTTTTGCTTAACCAAGAAATTGGTCAAAATTGTCATGAGACAAACTACAAATGGAAAATAACCATGGTCATTGATTCCTCTGACAGGGAACTAATATCCAAATTTTACAAAGAACTCCAAACACTTAACACTAAAAACACAAACATTCCAATCAACAAATGGTCCAGAGAGCTAAGTAGAAACCTCTTAGCAGAGGATACTGAGCAAGCCAGTGAATACATGAGAAAGCGTTCTAAATCAGTAGTAATTAGAGAAATGCAAATGAAAACTACATTAAAGTTTCACTTCATTCCAATCAGATTGGCAAAAGTGAAGAATATAAATAATAACAGATGCTGGAGGGGTTTTAGGGAGATAGTAACACTAGCACACTGTTGGTGGAACTGCAGACTGGAAAGCAGTGTGGAGCTCCCCACAAAATTAGGGTTGCATCCACCATACAACCCAACCATCCCTCTTCTGGGAATTTCCACAGAGGAGTTAGTATCAACAGATTAAGCAACACAGCAAAATCAATGTTCATAGCAGCTCAAATTACGGTGGCTAAATTATAAAATCAACTCAGATGCCCATCACTGGATGAATGGATCGAAAAGCTCATACATAAGTATAATGGAATTCTGCACATCAATTAGAAACAATGATATTGTGGCATTTGAAGGTAAATGGATGACAGTGGAAAAAATCATGCTGAGTGATGTTAGCCAAAACAAGAGACTCAATAGTAAAATGTTTTACCTCATTTGTGGAGGCTAGAACAAAATGCAGGCTTGGATGAAATGTTGTGAAACTTGTGTATTATACCTAGCATAGGTGTAGCAATACATAATCTAGGGGAACCATAGATAAATAGGGGGAGGGGAGAGGTGGTAGGAAGGGGAGGGAGAGAGGATAGGGAGGGATCTAGGGAGATAATCAACAATATAGCATACTATTTACTCCCTTGAGAATCCAAATAACACTTAAAGAACCACAATTATTTAATTCTGGAAAATTCACAATCTGAATATTTGTATCTCTTATAGGGGTAAAATATAAAAGAATCAAAAGACTGGTGTGTGGATGATGTTGGGGTAATTCTGGTTTAGGAAAAAATGCATATCATATTGTTACTTCATATGCATTTATGATTGTACAATAACTCAACTCCTTAATAAAAAATTAAAAAAACAAAGAGCTCAAAATATTAATACCAGAAAATAATAACCCAATCAATAAATGGACAAAAGAACTGAAGAGACACTTCTCCTTTTTCTTTTTATGTTTTTTCCTAAGGTTTCAATATTTATTTATTTATTTTTACTGGTGCACCATAGTCTTACATATTGAAGGGATTTGTTGTTACACATTAATACATGCGCACATAATGACAATGTAACTTGAACCCAATACTTACCTAGGTTTCCCTACCACCCAATACCTACTTCCTGGTCTCTTAACCTGTATTGCTGCATTTCCTAATAGAATTAAACTTTTTTTTGAATTTTTTAGTTTTAAATACCTGTATGAGTATTATTTAGATTCTTATTGTAGTAAAACATACAGTATTTATAGACCTGCCCCCTTTTTCCCTCTTTCCTACTCTTACTCCCTTCCCCTCTTTTAAAACTAGACTAACCCTGGATCATTTGGTATTCTGACTTTGATGAGTCTACTATACAATCTTGACTATATTTCACCCTATTCTTAATTTTACTGTAGCTTCCACATATGAGAGAAAATATATGATCTTTGAGTCTCTGAGTGTGTTTTATTAAACTCAGCATAATTTTTCCACTTCATTCATTTACCTGCAAAAGTCATGATATTGTTCTTTTGAATAGCTGAGTAGAATTCCATGATACATAAAAACTGTGATAAGTATATCACATTTTTCAGATTCATTCATCCAGTGAAGGGCATCTGTGTTGATTCCATAATTTAGCTATTGTGAATTATGCTGCTATAAACAATGATATAGCAGTGCCACTATAATATGCTAACTTTATGTGATAATTGGGTCATATGGTGGTTCCTTTCCTCATTTTTTGAGGAGGCTCCAAAGTGCTTTCCAAAGAGGCTGTACTAGTAGCTGACCCACCATCAGTGTGTTGGTGTTCATTTCTCCCCACAATCTCTCCAGCATCTTTTGTTGTTGGAATTCTTTATCTTTGCCATTATGACTGGAGTGAGGTGAAAGCAGTGTAATTTTTATTTACATTTCTCTGATTTCTAGAGATGTTGAATGTTTTTTCATGTATTTAATGACCTTCTGTATATCTTCCATTGAGAAGTTTCTGTTTAATTCTTTAGTCCAATTATTGATTGATTTGAATGTTGAATGTGTTTTTGGTATTAAGTATTTTGAGTTATTTGTATATTCTGTATATTAGCCCCCAGTCAGAGGAGTAGCTAGCATGACTATCTCCCATTCTGTAACCTCTCACTTCATATTCTTGACTAATTCCTTATCTGTGCAGAAGCTTTTTAGTTTAGTGGCATCTCACTCTGATTCATGGCTTCAATTCTTGCACTATGGATGTCTTGTTTAGAAAGTTAGTACCTACACATATATAGTGGAGTGTTGATCCTATTTTTTTTCTTCTAACAGTTATATGTTAGCAGGTTTAATTACTAATTCCTTCATCCTTTCTGATTTAATTTTTGTGCAGGCTAAGATATAAAGATCTAATTTCATTGTTCTGCATATGGCTGTACAGTTTATCCAATACCATATGTTGAACAATCTGTCTCCCTCCAAACTTTATTTTTGCCCCCTTTGTCAAATATCAGATAGTTAAATATTTTGGATTTGTCTCAGTGTCTTCTATTCTATTCCATTAGTTTTCATGTCTGTTTTTTTGTTGTTGGTTTTTTGTTGTTGTTGTTGTTGTTGTTGTTGAGAGAGAGGGAGGGAGGGAAGGAGAGAATCAACTTTATTTAATTTTTCATCTAGTTTTGTTGCTCTTGCACTTCATCCTGTATGAGGTGCTGGGTTTGAACCGGGTTCTCACACAGGTGAGACTTGTGAAAAACTGCTGTGCCACTGCTCCAGCCCTTCATGTCTATCTTGATAGCAATACCATGCCATTTTGTTACTACAGCTCTATAGTATGATTTAGGTCAATTATTATAATAACTTCTGCTTCATTGCTTTTATTGCTTATTTGTTTGCTTTGTTTTGCTTTGGTCTTCTGGGATTCTTATCATTACAAATTATTTTGAGAACTGATTTTTCTATAACTGTGAAGAATGAAATTGGTATCTCAGTGGGGAATGCATTTTATCTGTGCAGAGCTTTCAACAGAATGGCCATTGTGATTATATTTTTCTGCTTAACCAAGAAGATGGAGTAACTTTCAATCTTCTAAGGTCATCTTCGATTTCTTTCTTCAAAGTTTTCATTATAGAGGTTTTATGCTTCCTTTGTTAGATTAATTCCCATGTTTTTTTTTTTCCTGAGGTTGTTGGAAATGGATTTCCTGATTTTTTCTTTGGCTGAATCACTGTTGGAGTATAGGAAAGCTATTGATTTATGGGTGTTGATTTTATATCCTGCAACTTTGTGAAATTCTAAAAGTCTTCTGGTGCTATCTTGCAATTTTTTTTTTTTTTTTTTTTGGTTTTCCAGGGATAAGATCACATCATCAGTGAATAGAAATAGTTTGACTTCCTCTTTTCTTATTCTTATCCCTTTGATTTCCTTCTCTTGCCTGATTGCTCTTGCCTGATTTCGAGCACAATATTGAAAAAAACTGTTGAGAGTGGACAACCTTGTCTTGTTACAAAATTCAGTGGGAATGCTTTTTCCATTTGGTATAAGGTTGGCTATGGGTTGGACATAAATGACTTTTAAATGTTAAGGTAGTTCCTTTGATCCCTATCTTTACCAGTGTTTTGAACATGAATGAATGTTGGACTTTATCAAGACATTTTCTGCATCAGTTGAGATAATCATGTGGGCTTTGTCTTTAATTCTGTTAAAGTGATGAATCACATTTATTGATTTGCATATTTTGACCCAATCATGTATCCTTGGAATGAAACCCACTTGATCATAGTGTATTATTCTTTGATGTATTTTAATGCATTTTGATATAGTTTTATTATGTATTTTTGCATCTGTATTCACCAGGAATATTGGTATGTAGTTTTCTTTTCTTGATGTGTCTTTGTTGGATTTTGGCATCAGGGTTACAGTTGCTTCATAAAATATGTTTGGGAGGGTTTCATCACTTTCTATTTCATGGAATAACTTAATAGAATTATTATTTCCTTTGTAAGGATTGTGTAGAATTCATCTGAGAATTCACCAGGTCTGAGATTTTTCTTGTTTGGAAGGCTTTCAATTGCTATTTCAATTTTGTTACCTGATTTTGGTTTGTTTAGGATTTCTATATATCATCCTACATCAATTTGGGAATATGTATGTGGTTAGAAATTTGTCCATGTCTTTCAGATTATCCAGTTTTGTGGACTATACTTTTTCAAAACAGGTTCTGATAATCCCCTAGATTTCAGAAGGATCAGTGGTGATCTCACCATTTTCCTCTCTAATTTTTTATTTGCTTTATTTTTGTTGTTGTTGATATTGTCTAGGTGTCTGTCAATTTAATTTGTTTTCTCAAAGAAACAAGTCTTTGTTTTCCTGATTCTTTCTATTGATTTTTATTCTCAATTTCATTGATTTCAGCTCTGATAATGACTATTTCCTGACTTCTACCATTTTTGAGATTGGATTTCTCTACTTGTGTAAGGACTTGAGCTGGAGTATAAGATCATTTATTTGTGATTCTTTAGATTTTTGATGTAGGCACTCAGTGCAACAAATTTTCCTCTCAAAAATGTTTTCATACTCTCCCAGGGATTTAGGTAAGTAGTGTCTTCATTCTCATTTGCTTCCAATAATTTCTTGATTTCAGCTCTCAGATCCTCTTTGATTCATTCTTCATTTAAGAGGGTATTATTCAGTCTCCATGTATTTATGTGATTGCTGTTATTTTTTCTTGTTGTTGATTACTACTTCATTCCATTATGATCCATTAGGATACATGGGACTATATCAATGTTATTATATATTTGCTAAGATTTCTATTGTGGACTAGAATATGACATATTTTGTAAGAAGATTCACATGCTATTGAGAAGGTAAATTCAGCTGTTTTGGGGTGGAATATGCTATAGATGTCTGTTAATTCCATTTGATTTACAGTGTTGTTTAGGATGGAGATATCACTATTGATTTTTTGCTTTGGTGATCTGCCAATTACCAATAAATGTGTTTTGAAATCTCCCAGTATTATTAATATTTTGAGGTCTATAAGGGGCTTCATGTCATAGAGTATTATTTCCACATATTTGAGAACATTGATATTTGGTGCATATATTTACTATGGTTTTGTTTTCTTGTTGTTTTGTGCCCCATACTAAATGTCTCTTCAGATTAATTTTTGCTTGAAATGTACTTTGTCAGATATATGTATCACAATGCCAGCTTTTTCTCTTGGGCCATAAGCCTGGAAAATTGTTTTTCCCATCCTTTCACCTTCAATATGTGTTGTGGCTCTAAGATGTATCTCCTGTATGCAGCATATTGATAGATTTTGTTTTTTGATTCAGTCTGCTCATTTGATTTGGGCATTGAGACCATTCATCTTCAGTGTTAGAATAGATATATGGGGGTTGGAAAGGTGGCTCAGCATTTACAGTGCCTGCTTGGCATGTGCAAGGATGTGTGTTCAAACCCTAGCACAATGTACACAATGAAGTTTCAGAGAAACGAAGGCTACATGAAAAAGCAAAATAAAAATTGATGCTCTTTTTTCCTCTCTCTCTCTCACTGTTTGTCTCTTTTTAATAAAAAAAAAAGAATAGATATATGATTGTAATTCATTGTCATCGTAACTTTTGCTGTACTTTGTGCTGTATTGGTAATCTTTTAGTGGGTTAAACTTTTATTGAACTTCCTCTGCTTGTGGGCTTTGAGAGTTATTTGCTTGTTCCTCTATTTGAATTTTGTCTTTGATTATTCCTTGTAGTGCAGGTTTTGTGCTAATGAATGCTGCTAATATGTTCTTATCATCAAATGTTTTTATTTCCCCATCAAGTTTGAAGCTGTTTTTTGCTGCTGCTTTTAATAACCTTGGCTGACAGTGGTTTTCTTTCTGTGTTTGGAATATCTCATCCCGGGCCCTCCTTGCTTAAGGGTTTGAGTTAAGAAATCAGAAGTTGTCCTTATTAGTTTGCCTTTGAATGTGACTTGGTGTTTTTCTATTGCAGATTTTAATATTCTTTCTTTGTTTTCGCTCATAAATTTTGAATATTATGTGTTTCAGTGAATTTTAAAGTTGGTTTAGATCTATTTGGTGTACTATATGCTTCCTGAATGTGCATGTCTGTCTCATTTCTATTAAGAGTGAAATTTTCTTTAATTATCTTGTTGAGAATGTTCTTTTTGTTTTTTGTTTGTGGTTTAATGTTCTCTATTTCAAATACTCTCAAATTTTTTTTCTTTTGATTTCATGCCAGACTTCTTGGAAATTCTGATCATGTTCCATACTTTTTTTTTTTTCTTTTTGGTCTTCAATGTGTTCAAGATTATTCAGCCTGTGATCATTATCAGGAATTCTTTCTTTAAGAGCTGAGGTTCTATTTTCTACTGAATTTAATGTTATTAAAATCTTCATTGACCTTTTAATTTGGTTGACTATATTTTACAATTCTAAGAGTCTGTTCCATCTTTTTTCATATATCCATTTCTTTATTAAAATGGTCTTCTATGATTGCACTCTAATTTCCTCCCTTAAATCTCCTTTTAATTATTTGATCATTTTAATAATCAGATTGTTGTTAATTTTCTCTAGGCTTTCATCCATCTCCCTATCCATTGACTCCTTAGTTGGTGAATTGTGGATTTGAGGAGATTTTTTGTGTGTGCTTTCCTAATTTTTGATGGTCTTGTTTTTGTTCCTTGAATTGAAGTGGATTCTTTTTCTTGTGTAGGATTTAATTGTTTGTTCAGAATTGTGTCACTTGATTGGATGTATGGGTCAATACCAGGGAGTGGGGCCAGAGATCCATCTTTTGTTATTCCAATTTGGGAATTTATTGATGGTTCAGGGGATTTCTCGCCTCCCTTGCATGGGTTCGGGTTCTATTGGGAAAGTTGATTTCAATATCAGGCTCCCTAACCTGTGAATTCTTCTTGAATTTTATGATTTCCAAGTTAAGGAAAAGGCATCAATATGAACATACAATGCATACAATAAACAGTGTTAAACTGGTTACTTTGTTCTTTCTATAACTATTACAATGTCAATTACCACCTATGAGAGGAATGGCCAGATTAGCAACTATCTCCAACAACAATTTTATTTAATCTTTGATCTGTATCCAGCTAAAAAGCAAACAACGAGTTTGGCATTCACAGCAGAAAACTTGCATGGTATTAATGATGGTGACGAGAGTTTTATAAACCAATTGGAACAAATTGGTGGTAAGCTTACAAACACCTGAGAGTAAATGGAATGTGGAAGGAAGGAAGAGATAAACTTGTGATTTTGGACTAAGAGCAGAAACTAGAGATGATGTACGATATTCCAAACAAAAAACAAGGAAAGAAAACATCTGAGCTAATGATGTTAAAGTGGCAATGTTAAGGGAGGGTGAGAGAGAGAACAGAGTTTGCCTGTTGCCAGAAGAAAGGGCAGTAGGGGGTAGTGGAGAAGCACACTAGTAGGTGTCTATACAGCACATAAACAAAATGTGCTGGTTGGAAACACAGTCCTCAGAAAGTAGGGTAAGTACTAATATCTACATTGAAAAAAATTATTTTATTTTTTAAGTGAGAATGACAGTGAGAGAGAGGGAGACAGAGAGACAGAGAGAATCAATTTTTTTTAGTTTTTCACATGGGCCTCACTGCTCTGACAGTTGTGTACGTGGTGCTGGGGTTTGAACCCATGTACTGACACATGCCTGCAAGCACCATAACCACTGAGCCATCAGTCTAGCCCCCCCCTCAAAAATTCTTACAACAAAAAAAGAAGTTATATTAAAGTGGGAAAAGATAAGGAGGAAAAAATAATTAATGTGTCTAGTATGACTATATTTGTCCATGAGGTACTCAGTTCTGCCAGATCTCAAAAGAAAATGAAGGTGAAAATAAAACAAAGAAAAATCAAACACAAAATTGAAAAAAAAGGACTTAATGGATTTCTGGGGTTATTTCCATGAGACATTGGACTTGTCATTTCACTCTGTGGATGTCAATATCCAAGAACCACCTGGGATTTTGCTTTTCTGGACCCTTAATCTGAAACTCTGAGGTCTCTGTGTGCTCTAAGGGTGGAGATCTGGAGGACTGGGCCATGGCTTAACTCAGTCTCAGTGAATTTTTCTAGGCAGACAGTGTCTCAAGCCTCAAGGGGATGGTCTTTGTCACCGTGGGATGTGGATTTCAGCTGCAAGGCTCATGTACAGTCTCAGAACTTCCTCTGCTGATCACAAACAAAGTCCATCCAAATTTATTGGGAATTGGTCCCTGGGTGATATGTTGACACCACAACCTGCCAAAGCCACCCAAATGGGGGAGGGAGAAAGGTGCAAGATGGAGACTCCTTTTCTCCCCCATTCCAATTCTCTGTAGTTTAAATAACCTCAGGGCTGGACTGGCTTCCACTGTCTGATTCTCAGAAGGCTCCTGGGGTGGGTAGTGAGAATGTACCTGACTCCCTCTTATCAGGCATACTGCACACAATGGCTGTTGCACTTTCCCCTTGTGTTCAGCTAAGATATAGGATTCTGACTTCATGCATTTGTAGTAAATTGAGATAAACTGGGAGGTGGGCTTCTCTTTGAATTAGTGGTTTTGCCAAAGTAATTTCTTTCCCTTGATTCCTCAGTGCCCCCCCTTTGCCATAGGGCACTGTAGCTGCAGCTGTAATGGTGGCACCCACAAGAAACTGCGAAGACCCTCCAAGTCCAAGAGCAATGCTGCTTGACATGGAATTGTTCCCAAATTACATGTTTCTGAGCATTTCTAAATGACCAGGACCTTGTTCCAGCAAACTGGTACAACCACTTTGGAAAGCAGTAGGTAGGTTCCTCAAAAAATTAGTAATGGATCTACCATTTGACCCAGCAATCCCACCTCTTGGTATATATCCAAAAGACCTAAAAACAGCATATTATAATGATGTAGCCACTTCAGTGTTCATAGCAACATGAGTCACAATAGTTACATTCTGGAACCAACTAAGGCACCCTTCAACACATGAATAGATAAAGATAATGTGGAATATGCACACAATACAGTATTACTTAGCCATAAAGAAGAATGATATTATCTCATTTGCCAGCAAATGGATGAAATTATAGGATAGCATGCTAAGTGAAATAAGCCAGTCTCAAAAAAGCCAAAGATCATTATGTTCTCTCTGATATGTAGAAGCTAATCTAAAAGAAGAAGAAGAAATGAATAGACAAAGGAGAAGGAAATGGAGGAAGCAGGAATGAGATAGAGAAAGTTCATGGAGGGGCTGGAGTGGGCTGGTAAGCACGAGGACCCGGGTTCAAACCCAGCACCACGTACACAACTAAGTGTTGGAGCAACTAAGGCCATGTGAAAAACTAAATAAAGTTGTTTTTCTCTTTCTCTGTCTCTCTCACTGTCCCTCTTTCAAAAAAAAAAAAAAGAGAAAGTTCATGGAATGAATCAGAATTAATTTTCTCAATGTTTGTATATGAACATACTATAGTGAATCTCATCAACGTGTATGTTGATAAGTCATTAAATTTAAAAAAAATTAGTAAATAGCCGAAAGGTCTGTAGAGGAGAGGTAAGAGAATGAGAGTATGGGGGATCCTGGGGACTGAATTAGAAAAAGTTATACTGCATGCTTTTATAAAAATGTCAGTATGTATCATATTGTCAACTATATTTAAAAACAACAGGAGGTTGGAGGAAGGGTGGTATAGGAGAAATACTGAGAACTGAGTTAAAACAAGGTATATTCCAACCTTTTATACTTATGTCAATATACATTCTATTGTCATATATATAAAATGAATGCAGGGTGAGAGGAAAGGAGAGGAAAGGGAAAAGCTGGAGAATGAATTAGAGCAAATTAAACTTCATGATTTTATAATTATGTAATTGTATAATCTTATGTTATATATACCTAAAAAGAACCAATAATAATAATAATAATAATAATTACCATAAAAACATTGGAATTGATATATAAATTCAGAATATTCACAAGATACAGCATCAACACATAAAATCAGTAACCCTGGTGTATCTAATGGTAAACTTATTTAAAATAGAAAGCAAGAAAACAATCTCATTTATTAATAGCTACAAAATAAATAAAATAATACCAATAATTTTATTCAAATTAATGAAACATTTCTCAATAAAAGTTGTGAAATATTGATGAGAGAAGCTGAAGAGCACACTAAAAAGTGGAATAAAATCCCATATTTGTGGAGTGGGAAAAGCAATATTGCTAAAATGTACATAATATATAAAGCAGTTTACAGATTTAATTCAATCCTTTAATACACAAATTACATTATTTAAAGAATTAGAAAAAATAATTCTAAAGGTTATATAGAACCACAAGAAAACTCTGAATGGCAAAAGTCATCTAGAGAAAGATAGAGAGGGAGAAAGAAATATTAAAAAGCAGGAATTATTATATTACCTGACTTCAGAACATACCAGAAATCTGTAGTACTCAAAATTACATGGTATTGGCATAAAAACAGACACACAGACAATGAAACACTTCTAAAGATACAAAAAGTAAACCAATTAATCTATAATCAACACAGGGCTAAGAACATATGGTGGACAATAAACACTTTTTAATGCATGGTATTAGGAAAATTGAATATCCACATGCAGAAGAATGAAACTAGACCTCTATCTCTGACTAGTGACAAAGATAAAAATGGATTAAAGACTTGAATATAATACCTGAATCGTTATAATCATTAGAAGAAAACATAAGGGAAATGCTTCAAGATATTGAAATGGACAAGAACTTTTGGGGATGCTCCCCAAAATGCAGGGAACAAAAGCAAAAATTGACAAATTAAATCAAAGTAAAAACTTTCTGCATTTCAAGGGAAAAAATCAACAGAGTGCAGAAAAAATCAAAGAATGTGAGAAAATATTAACAAAGCATACATCTGACATGACAATATCTAGACTATATAATGAACACAAAAAATGAAACAGTAAAATGAGAATGATTAATAATGATAATTAAAATCCAATTAAAAAATGACAACCTAAATAGACGTGCTTCAAAAGGACATACAAATGGCCAAAAGTGCCTGAAAAATATCTTCAGCATCAGCAGTTATCAGAGAAATGCAAGTCAAAATCATAATTAGATATCACCTCACCCCAGTAAGAATGGTTTTAATCAAAAACACTAAAGATAGAAAGTGCTGGAGAGTATGTGGAGGAGAAGAAACACTTATACACTGCTTACAGGATTATAACTTGTTATATCCATTGTGGAGGACAGTAAGGAGGTTCATCAAAAAACCAAAAATAGACTTCAATATGATCCAGTATTCCAACCTCTGGATATATATTTCAAGAAAATGGCAAGTACTGCATCATCTCCCACATATATCCTATTTAAAATTTTTCTCATAGAAGTTGAGAGTGCGGTATTGGTAACCAGAGGCTGGGGAAAGTGGGATGGCAGAGATGGGGACATACTGACCAATGTGTACAGTCTGTGTTATAGTTAGGTCTGAGCAAGAAGCTCTGCTGCACTACTGCACATTATGTTACTGTGGAAAACAATAATGTTCTGTACAAAATCCTAGAAAAAAGGATTTTGGAAGTTTTTACCATAAAAATTATAAATGTTTGAGAAAGTTGGTCTAGTAGCATGAGGTAAATCCAGATAAGATGTAATGCTTTACAATCTAATACTTTTTTTAGAGTTATAATGGGAAGGGGAAGGGAGGGATAAGGGAGGGTAATTGGGGGGGGCATTCCTGGGGATAATTGCAATATCCAGAATGTATACATATTTTATACACATTTTATATTATTTTGTTAAAATCTTGTAAGGTTGCTCAAAATAAAAAAAAAATTTTAAAAATTATAAATGTTTGAGGAGATATACTAAACTTGGTTTAAGCATTTCAGTGTACACATGTGCTGAACATTACATGATACTCCAATAATATGTGCCACTTCAGTGTTTTTTAATGCATCTGTTAAAAAATAAATATAAAAAGAACTCATGATTTCTGTTTTGGGAAGCTAACATTAAACTAACTCCTGCAGTGGCAGGAAAGCCCTTTGGCCATCATGACTGGTTCAAAGGTAAGAAACAAACCTGATCCTATGTTTTCAATATGAAATATGTGGTGTTGCCTGGAAGTATTGTGGGGGTGGATCCTGTCATTAATAAAAATATTTAATGAGGAGTCAAAGAAATAGGAAATTCTGAAAGTGTAAGCTATTCAGGACCAGTGAGAGGTGATCTTGGTATAAATCAGAGTAACTGAGAATTGAAGAGAGAGACAGAGGGAAGAGAGAGAGGAGGGAGAGAGAGAAAGAATAAGAAAAAACTTAGTTCCTTGTTAAATAATTTAGTGCTCCAATTTTCTTTCCTTAAAAATATAAGCATCTCTACTTCATGCAAATTATAATCTCTTTTAATGTTTCAGATAATAAAAATATCTAAAACTTTTCAGTAAAAGTAAATCTAAATAAGTACTAGGTAGGTAGGTGTTCTTAAATCAAACCCACATATTATTTAGCAAGATAAGCTTATTATACACCTGAATAGTATGATTTTTCTCACAGTTAATTTGACTTATTTTCATTTCTTTTTGGTATATGGAAAGGTAGTGAGCTACAAAGATCAACTCATTTCTCATTTATTTTGCCTCCATTTCTGAGATAGCACAATTGCTTTTAGATAATATTATGAACTTTAAACAGAAGGTACTATTTTATTTTAAAACCTCATACCTGATGTCAGAAAAAGTTTTAACTTTAAACAACAACAACAAAAAAAAAAAACATTTTGTTTGCTTGCACATTTTCTTTTCCTGTGGCCATGAGAAGGAAAATTAAAATTTCACCTCCTTTCTGTACCCTCTCCACACCATCGAAAACTAGCTAAAGAAATGACTCCTTCATATACTTCCCTGAAGGAATTGATGAGTACCTAATACAATATAATCTATTTATTTTTCTGCATGCCTGTTTCTCCTTCTGTCATGTAAACTATTGGTTAATAGTGATTATGTCACATTTACCTCAATATTTCCAGAACTTATATTGTCCCTGACAAAATAGACACTCAATAAATATTTTTTGAGTTGTGTTAAGAGTAAACTTACACAGTGAAGACTGATTTATACAGTAAATAAATTACCACAGCAATTTTTCTCTTTTACATTATAAACATTGTCTTCATGTTGTGCAAGCTTATGCTGAGCTTAAATTTATTACTATTTTCAGGGGAAAAAGTGAAAATTATGATAGGTGAAGGAAGATTAAAACTCTATCTTTTCTAAGAAATTCTACATAATGGTTTTAAGTAATAACTTTTCATCATTTGTACATTTATAGGGGATTTTATAATAAATTTGTTTTTATGTTACCTGTTGGTCTCTTTCAAGAACTATTTCTTACAAGTAAATGAACAAAATAAAAGAAATTAAAGCTTCATAATTTTCATTTGGAAGTTCACTAGGAATACAAAAAAGAAAAAGGTTTGGGGATATGCATTCCATGCAGTAGTGTTCACCAGTAGAATGCTATTTGTATACCATGAAGAATTATTTAAGGATTTTATTATTGCAGCTTTCTTAGCCTGGTAACAATTCTAAACTGGATAATAACCCTGTAGTACATAAAATATTAATTATTTTACTTTGTAGAGCACTTGCTATTTAAATCTAAGGAAGAAATTATCTAGCTATCAGGAGAGCAGATAAAGACATTTAAATATTTGATTCTGTTTCCAAGTCTTTCAAAATCTAGATGTGACTTTTTCAAAACAAGTGCTTTAATGCATTGGTTTTTCAGAAAATGTTTCAACAGTGAAACCAAAGTAGTGACTATTTCTTTTTTGTATAGTAAGTAATTATAAATATTAAAATGTATGGAATTATTTATGTGTATCTATCTATATATATATAAATGTAACTATATGTCTGTGTGTGTGTGTGTGTGTGTGTGTGTGTGTATAAAGAGGGAGGAGCCCCAAAGATATCATTGTGGTAGCTATTCCCCAAGACAACATTTTTTAAAATCATACCTCTTGGTATTTAAACTCTAATACATGTACTATAGGCTTTCTCTATGTATCCATATTATGAAGTTGAAAGCTATATAATATGACTTATAAGTTTACAAATAGCTTTACAGCCCTCTGCTTTGTTCTCCTGAAATGCTCTCTCAGGAGAAAATCACACCTTTCTTTGAAATTTCACTTACTTCATGTGGCGACATATCAGCCAGGTGCAGAGATTGCATGGAGAAAGAGGTCATTGTCTTCACCAGCTCTTACGGCCTTCCCAGCACAGACACTTGATATAAGAGTAAAGAATATATTTGGACATTCCATTCCCATAGAGGGATGTGTGGAAGAATCAAGAAATCCATTTGACAACTAAAATCAAACTCTCCTGTTTTCAATTCATCTCCAGAGGTTTAGACCATACCATTTGATTCTCCAATAACTATTGAGGAAAGATAGGCCATCTGGCTGAGCTCTGCCCAAATTTCTGATTCCTAAAATTATAGACATAACAAAGTTGTTGCTTCTTACCTATACATTCAGAAGTATTTAGGCATGAATTAAATATAAGATCAACCAAAAATAGAAAAGAAGAAACAAGCGTGAATGAAAAGTTTTGATCAGGTATTATTTTCTAACATACCATTCACTAATTGTTTCTTTCTACTCATCTAGAAAGGAAGCTAACTTCTTTAAAGTAGGGCACATACGGTGGAAATATTGACTCATCTAAAGAGGAAATGAGGCTTCTATGACACCTGAAGTATAATAGCTTGCAAAATCCAACTAAGATCTGTTCTTACCTAAATAAGAGTACTATTGACCCCTGAAACTATCTTGCAGAAACAGGATTCAGTACTATGTTCAAGGGTATCTAAAGGATTTTGATATCACACTACTGTAGAAAACAAAGCAATTAATTGAGAAGAAACAAAGATGACAGGATCTACACATGGATATATGCATGTGTACACACATAAACATACGAAACATCTATACTCTGCTTGTTTCTATATTTTAATGTTAAATGCTGGATATAGGTAGTCCATTTCACCTATATTGTGGGAAATACAGTACCCTTTACCTCTCTACACAAAAGGGAGGGTGAACAATGGAGAAGACAGGACAACCTTGATTAGGCTTATTATTGACATTATGTTTTCTGTAACAAATTGGATAAATTCAAAAGGGCAGAGTAATCCTACATATGTAAATAGATTAAACATATGTTCAGGGAGTATCACAAATACCATTATGACATCTAATGAAAAAATAAGCATCTCAACCCACACAGAAGATACCAAGGCAACACAGGTGCTCACGACTCAGTCTTGAAGCAATAGATATGCCCAGAACCCCTACCAGGAGGAGCCAACACACCAGACCCAACCACTCCAGAAGGGTTCCTGGCCACTATGCTCCCCAGTCTTCTGGTCCTTGTCCAGCAGGTGTGCCCAGGACATACACCCCAAGAAATTTGCCTAGAGGAGCTGACCTACCCAGCTTCTGACAATGAAGATAGGCTGAGTAAGCTTGAGTGCATGAATGACACAAAAGGAAAAAAAAAAAAAACTCAGAGACCATGAACAGAATTGGCAAAATGGGATGAAATCAGAAGAAACAATCTAAGAGTAATTGGGATACCAGAAATAACTGAAATGTAAATGAATGGCATAAAGAACATTCTCGAATAAACAGTTAAAGAAAATTCTTCCCTTACTAGAATAGAGTCAGAAATGCTCATCTAGGAATTGTATAGGACACTTAACAGGCCTAATCAAATGAGAAGCTCACCAAGACACATCACATTCAAAATGTATAACAGAGAAATCAAGGAAAAATATTAAAAGCTGCAAGAGAGAAAAGTCAAACCATTTTCAGAGGCAAATTAAGAAGGATCATATCTGCTTTCACAGCTCAGACTCTACAAGCAAGAAGATCTTGGAAGGATATCTTTCAATGTCTGAATTATCACAACCTGAATCCTAGAATATTATACCCAGCAAAACTCTGCTAAAATTTGAAGGGGAAATAAGAACATTTCATGATAAGACCAAACTTGTGCAGATTTCATGAACAGAAAACCAGCATTGCAAAGAATCCTCGAAGATAAACTCCAGATAGAACAAGCAAATAATCCTCAAAATCCACAGAGGAAATTCAATAAAAGTACATGTTTGAAAGGACAACTAACACAGCACAGAACTCAATAATACACCAAATCAATCAGGTCCACTAACAAATAACTATCTTAACACTGAATGTAAATGGTCTAAGCACACAAATTAAAACATTCAGACTAGCAGATTGGATTAAAAAATATCCAACAATATGCTGCTTACAGGAGACCCATCTTACAGCCAAAGGCATCCACAGATTGAGGGTGAAAGAATGGCAAAAAAAACAACCAGTCTTATGGCCCAAGAAAGCAAGCAGATATCACAATCCTTACATCCAACAAAGTAGATTTCAAACATAAACTAATCAGAAGATAAAAAGAAGGCCACTACATGATAGAAAAGGGGAAAATACATCAGGAAGATATAGCCATAGTAAATATCTTTGCTCCAAATATCAGTCCTCCCATATAAATGGAAAAAATACTCAAAGACATAAAACAACTTATGGACCCCAACACAATAATACTGGGAGACTTTAATATTCCCCTACCATCAATAGACATATCATCAAAGCAAAGAAACAATGAAGAGATCTACAGCATAAACAACTCCATAAAACAAATGGACTTAACAGACATCTGTAGAATATTCTACTCAAATTGGCTGAATTTATCTTCTTCTCAGGGGTGCATGAATCCTTCCCCAAAATAGACCATATTCTAGTTCACAAAGGAAATCTCAACAAATATAAAAAATAGATATTCCGTGTATCCTATCATGAAGCCTTGACCTTAGCAATTAACAGCAAAAAAATTATAACAGAAAATACATGTAAACATGGAGATTGAATAATACCTAATCAAATGAAGAATGGATACAAGAAAACATGAGAGCAGAAATCAAGAAATTCCTGGAAATAAATAAAAATTAAGATACAATATATGGAAACATTCTTTTTTTCCTTTTACATAATATAAATTTATTACGAAAACCTGGAAGAATAAGCTGAGAAAGGAAAAGAAAGAGAAAAAGGAAGCAAGTAGAAAGGAGACAGAAGGAGGGGGAGAAGAAAAGAGAGAAGATGAAAGAAAAAAATACAGTTGAGCACAGCAAAGGTGCAGAAGCTTACCTGCCCAGAGGGCATGAAAGCCTTGCTATGTAATCATATCAGAAAACAAAGCATGTGAAATACAGTCCTCTCCCTCCCATCCATTCGAGTTCTAAGAGGTAAATAAAGAAGCTACCTGGGAAGGGTACCAGAAGTTGCTCAAAAACCCAACAAAGAAAATTAATAACAAAACAACAACAACAACCAAAAAAAAAAAAACACGGTCTCATTTCCGATGTTCACTGTTTTAAAAAGGAATAAATCCATCTGACAGCAGGAGAGGAGGAGTGGGAGAGGGAAAGAAGCTAAAGGAGATCAGAAACCCAACTCCTTTGGAGGGGAGAGGAAGAAGGAGGTGATCTCGTTGAGAAGGAGAAAAAGAAGGAAAATAATAGAAGGAGAGAGAAGATGGGTAGTTAAAACACTGATATCTACTCTAATTACTGTGTTAGAAACAAAAGCCACATGCACAGCAGGCCCCTGGGGGCTGAGGGCCCACACTGCTCCTGTGTGGCCCTGGTAGAACTAGCTTCTGGTCTCGTCCCCATTCCTTCACAGGTCAGAGAAGACCCACACAGGCACTGCAGTGGTGGCTGTGGTGGCAGCGATGGAAGGACCTTCTGTTAGTTGGCTGGAGTCAACATCTGGGCAAGGGAAGGATGGACAGGCCAAATGGCAGGGGAAAGAACACCAAAATGCCTTCAAATAAAAAGAAAATAGCAGCCTACACGGTTGTGTGTAGGTTCAGTACAAACAGAATAAAAAGTCATTGCTTTTGATGGTCAGCAAACAGCCAATTTTGAAGAGGAGAGGTGACACCCAGCGGGTAGATTAGGGTCCCCAATGGTATGGTCCTTTCCCAGGAGGCAGAGAGCCTTTTCCCTTTTATTTGGAATAATCTTTTTCTTTTCTTTTCTTTTTTAAGCAATTTCCCCACTCCCAAGTTGGGCCAGTAAAGATTACATGAGAACTGGCACATCTACTGGCTGGAATGCACGAAATAAGGATTTAAAAACTCTCTGATCAAAAAGTTGAACAAAAAGGAAAAAGAAATCTCCTAGCATTTTGTCCCAAGGTTTCACTCTCCTGCCACACACACTCTCCAAAGGACCATTATAGATCCAACTCTATGTCAGTTTCTTGGCTTTGTCATAGAGAGAGTCCACTACTTTACTCATGTTCTGAATTGTTTCCAGAGCAGCTTCATAAAGTTTTATCTACTGGGGATTCTTTGATAATCATCAGAACACCCTCCCCTGGTCCAAAATCCCATGAAACTTCTTGTCAAGAATCATCTGTGATAATTTCCTTTACACATCAGCCTTGGAGAGCCTGATGAGGCTAGATATGTGTTCAATCTGTACTCTGGAAAAAGGCCCAATGACTGGGATCAGATTCTGTTCCATTAAGTTATCACCCAAGTAGGCTAAGTGTGTTCTGATGATTGGGTAATCCCAGAGTTCTGCTCCATAACCTGTCAGAGCTTTTTCAAAGTCTGCCAAGGATCTGTTCTTGCTAGCCTAAGCCACGCATTTTAAGGTTTCTGCATGCCTCCCTGCATACAGAAGAACAAGCTTCCCGTTCACCAAAGCTGGACATCTACTGAGGTGCTGAGCATGATTTTGCACAGTAACATGTACTTCAGAGATGTGATGGCTTTGGGGCTATTGATGGATTCATAACCCTCAAATGTCTCATAAAAGTATGAGTATGCAGTTCTCCAGTCCTTTCCTTCAGTTGCATGGATAATACCTGACTGCATGTCCAAGGTGGCTTGCAATTTAGGACAGCAGTAGATGACATTCCTTTTTAAAAATTTTTTATTATAAGGAGTTGAGTTGTCAAAGAATCTTAAATGCATATGAAGTGACAATATGATATGCATTTGGTCTTAAATCATAGTTTCCCTCACAATGCCCACTCCCCAGTCTCTCGATTATTCTATATTACACCCCTAAGAGAGATATAAAAATGTATATCTATTCTTAAGAGGAAATTCATAGAATTGAGTGCCTACATTAAAAAAAGGAGCTATTACAAATAAATAAGCTTTTGCTCCACCTCAAATCCCTATAAAATGAAGAATAATCTAATCCCAAACCCAGCATAAGGCACAAAATAATTAGGATCAGAGATGAACTCACAACATCAAAACCAAAAAGCAATAAAATGGATCAATGAATCAAAGAGATGGTTTTTCAAAAAACTAAATAAAATTAACAGACCCCTAGATAATCTCACTAAATGAAAGAAGGAAATGAAGCCAATCAATAAAATCACCAATGAAAAGGGAATGAGCACGGTTGACCTATAGAAATCCAATATCAGAACCTATTTTGAAAAGCTATATGCCTCTTAATTAGAAAATCTAAACGACATGGACAGATTTGTAGACACATACAATATTCTCAAATTAACACAGGATGATATTGAAAGCCTAAACAACCCAATGACAGACACTGAAATCCGTATAGCCATTAAAAGCTTCCCAAAGGGATAGAAGATGGCGGCCACCCCAGCAGCAGTGACTCCGAGATGCTCCTGAGAGTCACCTCACACTGCGGGACTGCACGCAGATTCCCACGGTAGGATGAAGCTCCCAGTGTGGGCGAACATTACCCCCCCCCCCCGCTAATTTTTTAACTCCAAAGGAATAGCGTGGAGCATTAACAAAAAAAAAAGGAGGAAGTTTGTGGCACCCGTGTGACAGGCCACACACCGGGGGGAGGGGAGCTTCCCTGAAGGGGAGGAAACGGAGCAAGTTTCCTAATCAAATACCCTAATCTGGCCTCGAACTCTCTGATCTGACTGCTCCTCATTTATATTAACTTGGAATTAACCCAGGAATTAATTGCTGACATTAGTGAACTTACAGCTGTTCCTGCGAGCGGCAGCAGCCGGCGCCCGATTGTGACGTTTCCCTGAGGGCAGGGCTGGCTGCTCAGCAAAAAACGCTCTTGGGGCCTCAGTCACCATGGTCAGAAAACCAGAATCTAAAGTGGAGCAAGGGAGTGAGTTTCCTAACCACATATACTAACCCGGCCGGCTGCAAACTCCCTGATCTGACTGCTCATAATTTACCTAATCTTGCATAAAGCGCTGGGAATTAATTGTTCACATTAGCGAACTCATAGCTGTTTGTGCTGCAGCCGGCCACCATTTCGACGTGTCCCTGAGGGCGGGGCGTGTCCCTGAGGTCAGGGCGGGTCGCCCAGCAGCGTTAAGGGACCTCAATCCCCATGATCAGAAACAGAAGTTACCACCCCCCTACCAACTGGCCATCTGCCCTGGGGGCTGTAGCAAACTGTGATTCACCTCTCCAGCTCCCAAACCTCTAGTGACGTTCTGCCCTTTGGTCCATCCCCCTTCCCACCCAAATAGGAGGAGCCTGTGAACAGAGCTTGCTACAGCAGGGAGCATCCCTCTATAGGGGATCCTCTGCTTTAGCCTCTCCTTGAAATCTGCCTCAGGAAGTTTTGAATATATGGGGCAGCTCGGGCTTTCCCTTAGCATCTGAGCTCCTCTCATAGCCAAGGCTGCGTAGGCCTGGACCTCTCTAGCAGGGTGCCTGCTAGAGAGTGCTTGCAATGGAGAATCACACAAGCACTGGCACAATCTGGTCCATTTTCTGAGGGTTTCACTCAACCCCACAGAGCAGCTCTTGGGACTCTGGAATATCAAAAGACACACAGAGTGGGTCCCCAGTGATCCTGAGGAAGCAAGTCTCAGGCTAGCCACTCTCCTTGGATCAGTCAGAGACCCACGCATCTACAATAGGATCAATGTGATTGTCTACAACTTCTGAGCCCCAGGTCCAAGAAACATTTAGAGTGTGGAGTGGCAGAAAGAAACCGTCTCAGGATTACAGCCCAGGGAGAGCTGAATACCCCTTTGCAACAGAAAAATTTGAGGAGATCCTCTAAGAAAAACCAGGCCACCAGACACAACCAATCTGCTTCTCCCCAAAAAGCTCAACTCCGAAGAATCCCCAGCTTGATGTTGGATTTGATCGCACCACCCCATGATACATACCTCCTGATCTAAGGGCCAGAAAATCTCAGAACTGTACCAACTAATTTTGTGTTTTTTTTTTCATTTCTTCATTTTTTTCTTTTATTATTATTATTTTTTAATCTTTTAATTTTTTAAACAATTTTTTAAATGGGAATCCAGCTGGAAAATAATATTTTTAAATTTTTAACATTACTGTGGGTTTTGGGGGTTTTTTCCCTTCTTTTTCCTCTGCTCCTTTCCTGCCTTACAATTAATACTTAATTTTGGTGTCAGTGGATGTAAATACTTATCTGTGTGTATGTATTGGTGATTGGCTCTTATTTCTTTAGGTCTTATTGAACCCTACTGCTAATTTCTTTCTCCACTGTTCTCTGGTAATCCCTAAATATAAGCATCTTTCTCTCATTCTCACCCCAAGTCTTTACCCTACCCGCACCCCAGTTCTATGTTTTCCTTAGTCCTAATAGAGTAACCTACTCCCCCCAAATCCCTAGTTCCCCTATACTATATAACAGGTGTGATTTTATACCTCCCCAATTCACTTCCTTGACTTCCTAGTCAATCCTTCTCCCCAATTTCAGAGAGACCCTAATACCTAAAGAAATTGACATGCTTCAAAATGATTGCTTGCTTGGTATCATACTACACAGTGCCACTATCAGTGCTAATCATTAGCTCATCTGTTTTAGTTGAAACGGACTAGTATTTGTACCTATAGCCTCTCAAATTCTCACAGAACCATCTTGCATCTTTAGGTCTATATTGACCAAATAGCTTCTCTTCACAATGAAGCAAAGTCATAAGAAGCTCCAATTACTCCAACAAGAGTAACAAGGCTGAAATAAAAGA
>PVKS010031021.1:0-23818 GCA_004027875.1 Aplodontia rufa
CCCAATGTTAAAACTACTTAATAAACTTACAAACTTGAAAAATTAGACACTTCAGATAGGCAACAAACTTCATATTATGAAAGCAATATATTCCAAGTTTCAAAGATTTGACAAGTTCTGTAGAATAATCTTTCATCAGTAGATGGAAGCTTTCAAACTGCATGATCTTCCACCAGGTAGGACTGGATGTCATTCACTGAATAAACAAAACCAAATACAACTTTTAATAACTGCTTTGTACCCATAAATATCATACAGCCAGCTAAGGAGTATTTTGACAATGAATATAGTTCATCCAGTTACATCAGACTTTGTAACAAAGAACTCAATTTTATAAGACAATAAAATACGTAATTCATCATAGGCTACACAAATATTTTCAAACTTCCTTGATAGTTTACAATTGCTAATGTCTAAAAAAACTGATTAGAGATTCTTAATTAATGTACACACACATATTCCTGCTACTCTTAATATGTCAGCATAGTTTATGACTGGAAATCAGAGTCTGATGTGGAAATAATCTAGGTTAAAAAAAATGTAATCATTGGATAAAACAAAATTTGGTCCATAGTAAACCATTTTGCTAAAGGGCCCTTGTAGAACTAAACAAATCTGAGTGCAGTTTAATTCCTCCCAGGTTTCTGTGCTTATACATTAATAATGAGAAGTTACATATTAGAAAATTACAAAAGAAAAACTAATTTTCATCTTCACCTGGTTTGAGGTCGAATCCATTTCAAGGCATGTCTTGGTGGTACAGTAATGGTGGGATGATAGAATGTGCAGTCTGGTCGTGTACACTGAGTGTTAAATCTACAATGCTGAACAGAAACAAGTCCTTCAACAACCTCCACAAGATTAATACAAATAAACACAACTGGGATGACAGTGACTAACCCACCCCCACTAGCCATTAAGAGCTATCAAAATACTATCGAACCCTTGATCAATGAACCATCCCCTATGATGTAGTCAAAGAATCACACAAGTGAAATTTCAAAAGAACCTTGGCATACAGCATAGACGTCTAATCGATACAGTAATCATCCTTCCACACTTTGCCTAACATCCCTCAGTCCTTGTGGGAAAACCCTCATCAGAGCTTTTGTGTATGAGTATGTGCTGAGGATCAAACTCAGGGCCTCACACACACTGGGCAATCGCTCTACCACTAAACTACCTCCCCAGCCCTGAAAGCCTTTCACATAGCAGTCTTCAGACTTCTATTTAATCACAGCAGCCAAAAGCTAGCAGCATATCAACTAACCTTTAGCACACAACAAAAACATGAGTGCAAGTTAAGCAGTACTCCTGAATCTCATTATCTTAGTTCTGTCACATGCTTAAAAACACCCACACGAATGGGGGTACAACGAAGTAGAAAAGGTGGCAAGCAAAGCTGACCCCTCTCTTCTCAGAGCTCAAGATATTCACATGAAAGAGTTTGACCACTTAGCCTGAAGAGCCATGGAACTCAGCAACCACCAAGTACCAACTTACGGGTCTTCAAGACCATAAAGTCAACTCTGACCAAAAAAAAGATAAAACTGGGAAGGACAAAGAGGGGAAGATGCTCAATTTCTTAGTGATCTTCCACACCTCAGAATCGAGAAGATACCACTAAAATGATTTTGAGGAAAACACAAGTTCTTACTTTTGGATGATAGAAGGGACATTCCATTTTCTTACAAGCTGGGAAGTAACGGCAGAGCTGACTACTAGAAGATGGTGCTGGTGTTGTAACTGCTGGCAAACATAAAAATGAAGAGTAATCCAAAGTTTGGCAAAGTAATTTTTACTGCAGTCTACTGATGTTTTTATGGGAGTGCAAACCTTAAATTGGAATGCTAAGTTTTATATATTCACTAATCAAGATAAAAAACTTCAAAATTCTAGAGGATGGGCATAGTAGCTCTGTAGACTAGCAAGATTAACTGATGATGTCAAAATTATTTCTAAAACAATTTTTAAATTCCATTTAGTCAGAAGATGTCATTTTTCTTTTTCTTTTCTTTCTTTTTTTTCTTTTTCTTTTTTTTTTTCCTAAATGTAGTAATACACAAAGTCACTAACCTGGTTTTGGAGGCAGTACTGGAATTCTTCTACTCATATGAGTAAAAGGACAATCTGGTTTAGTACACTTTGCATCAAATTTACAATTTGGATGAACAAACAAACATTTTTCAGCAAATTTACAATTGGGGAAGGCTCTACAAAATAAAGCACATTATTCATAATTAATATTCTCAATGCATTATCAGTTTTTTGTAAAGGGGATTCTTGTACTCCATTTCTACTTGCTTTGAAATTTTAAATACAGAAGTAATAGGAAAAAAAATTGTCCCATTTTTTAAGTGAGGCCAAATATAAAAATAAGATCCAATTGTCAACTTAAAAGTCTGGAGTAACTCAAACAGCTTTTCAACTAAAAGCCAAACCACTACAAAAGGCAGCTACTTTATTAAAAACAATCTTGCCACTTAGTCTTACCAGTAAGGTCTATATTTTATGAAATAAACTCAATATACCAAGCACATCCTATGTCCATGGTTTCCTTACATGTGTAACTATACTGTTCCACATCAAAATTTACTGAAAGTAATTAAAACATGGAGATATTCCATCCACAGGACAAGAGAAAATTCTGAAAGTCACTGGTTAAGGAAAACTAACCCAAGTTTAAAAATGCTTTTTCATTACCCACAACTTTCTCCCCACACCCTCAACAAAATTTGTGTCTGAACACAATATACTAAGGAGGGCAATTATATACCTATCTCCTTAAATGGGAAAGCCATGGTAAATATCACTGCATTTAGTTCTGACACTCAAACTAGTCTACAGAAAAGCACAAAATACGCAGTAGTTTACAGAAGTTCAACTGAAAGCCAACAGCAGTTTCCATCACTCACTTGCAGGGTGAAACGGGATGGTGGTACGCACACTCGTCCCCATTTTTACAAGCAGGCCAGTACTTGCAGCGCTCCAAAAGCTTTTCTGGTTTTTGTACCACACTCAGTTCACTCATCTCAGCTATGAAGAGGAAGGAATTAAAAGTATCTCATTAATTATGATCAATTCAGTACATGGTTCCTCTAATAAATTTCCTTTCAAACCCCAGTCATTAAAATCTTAGGTTAGGTTTACAACTGTACATAATAAATGAGCCTAAAAATCTGATGAACCACAGTTAACAGAATCCCATTAAAAAAAAAAAAATCACAAGGAGGGAAACCACAATCCTCTCACTGTGAAGAGCGAAGTGGACAGTGATTCTGCACCTACGGCCCAAATTTTCACCAAAACCTCACTACCATTTCATTTGAATTAACCACAAAAGATGGAAGGATATCAAGCTGGGGGTTAATAAAATTAAATGGAAACTAAAAACTCAAGGTGATAAGGAAATACAAACAATATCTCATTCCAGCAAGACTTGATAATGTATCTTCATTAAGTCTCGTGCTAAACTCACCGTCTAAAAAGAGGAAAACAGCTTCGTTTAAAATGTGTCACAAATACCACTGTCTACAGGAGCTGGGCTTAGGCAAGTTATCTATCGCAGCAAGTATGGCTGAGTGTAAGATGATAAATGGCAGAAAGGCACAGAGAAGAACAGCAACCTGGAAAGAGCTCATTGCCTCTCCACTAATTCATGTCCAATGGGGTCAACTACTAGAGCACAGCAGAGTGGGACCTGTGTTGCCAGGTATTCTCCCACTTCAGGTAAACAGCAACAACAAAAAACTACCTTTTTATTTAAATGCTGGCAACTGACTTAGATTTAAAACACTGAATAAAACAATTCAAATGATACCTAAAGGCAATAATCAGCTCTGTTTGCTTCTGGCCAGAGATAACATAATCAGAAAAATGGTATTACAGTGTTACGTATTAGAGGTTCACAACTGTGTTTATAAGAGTAAATGTCACTGCAGCTGTATTCTGCCAGTCCTCTTGCCTGAGGTCAGACAGGTCAAATCTAGCTATGCACCTTAGGAATTCAGCTAGACATGATGCACTTCAGTGTCCTCATCTATCCAAAGAAAAAACGTCTTCCTTGGAATCTGATAAGTATATATGGAAAAAAAGAATGCAAAATAGGCAATTCATTATAACCTAACAAGTGATCCTATGACACAACTTCTGTCCTCCTTACAGAACACAGCACACAAATCCAGTCATTATAGCCCAGACAGGACCATCACCAAATAGCTATTGTGACCATGCCTGATACATAAACTTTTTATTCTATTTTAAAAACAGTAGGGTCTTGGGATGTAGCTCAGTGGTAGAGAACTTGCCTAGTATTAGCAAGGCAATCCTCAGCATCACAAAATAAAGAAAACTAGTGGAAGTCATTTATTTTAGACCCAGCTTTAGATCTAAGATCTAAAGAAAACCTAAGAGCCTAGAAAGAGGAATTTCTTAAGTTCTGAATGGTTTTTGTCATTCCTGTGAGGAAACAGGTGTTGGCCACCCCCTACACAACACACTGGACTGCGACATACACACAAAGACCAAGGGCAAGCAAACAACTAAATAGCAAAGAGCAGGGTAGCTTGAAGATGTACTGAAGTAGCTACTCTGCAAGGAAGCTTCCTGGTGAAAATCTTAAAACAGACACACAGGTCACGTGCTGCTTTTCCTCGAGTAACTTACTTCATAAGCCATTAGAACTTTGCATATTTAAGTTTTAAGAGGCAAATTTGCTTTTCCTTGAAAGCTATAAATCTGCACTGCCATATAATGATGGCCAGTGAGGGTGGCTTAAAAGAGACATTGGTATTGGTAGCATCTTTAAACATGCCGCAATGCCAATAAAAAGCAAAAATTCAAAACTCCCTTCTTGGTGGAGGCCAGACACTGCTGTGACAGCTCTGCAGGAGCCTCTCAAGCCACACTACAAAGCTTCGCCTCGAGCAGAAGCAAAGCACTGCAAATCCCCAATCACAGCAATGGGAAAGGAGGCTCCCAGCCGTCTCTGCCATGGCCACAGCATTTATTTAACCTTGGCAAGAACTGTCACTAACATGTTAATGATAGTGTCACTGCATGCGTGCACGCACACATACACGAACTAAGCCTAACATGGACACCCACAATTAAATCAAATTAGGTCCTGAGCGACCACATTATGCTACCAAATTGAAATCTAGACACAAAAGAGTGGTAGAAACACCAGAACTTCCACTTATTTTAGACAAAACACACAGGATCAAGAAATCTGTACTACCTGACTACTGCACTTCTTTCTTTGTTACTATTTTAAACTCCTGCTGACAGGGTCAAATTTCCCAGTTACTTCCACAAACCGAAACAACAACACAGTATCTGATTCACACAGGAAGAGCCCTCCAGGCTAGCAGCGCAGTCTAACTCATCACCTCCCCGCAGCTTAAAAAGTTGGACTTTTTAAGCAACTGGACAAAGTATTTCATACATTTTTATATCTCTGGTAACAGCATGATTACTTGGGGAAATTTTAAAAAATCTATTACTGTTTTTCTCTGAATCTCTTCATTTAAAATTTAGGAATAATCTTTCCTGCTAGTGAAAGGGTGTTTCTAAAAATTCCCTGTTATGGAGCTGGAGCGATGGCTCAGTGCTTACAGTGCTTGTCTGGCACACGTGAGGACCTGGGTTCGAACCCAAACATCACATACTCAATTAAGTGTCAGGAAAAAAACAGGAACTGGAGTGGTGGCTCAGCGGTTACGGCATTTGCCTGGCATGCACAAGGACACGGGTTCGAACCCCAGCACCACATACACAACAAAGTGTCAGAGCAACAAAAGCCACATGAAAAACTAAATAAAACTGATTCTTCACTCACTGTCCCTCTCTTAAAAAAAAAAAAGAAAAAAGAAAAAAAAAACCCCAAAACAAAAGCCAGATGAAAAACTAAATAAAATTGATTCTCTTTCTCTTAAAAAAAAAAAGAAAGAAAAGAAAAAAAAAAAGAAAAATCCGTATCATGAATGAAAAGGATCAGCGGTGCTGCAATTGCCACTTGATACCCACGGGACAGGAAAGTGGTGATAAAAACACCTGCCTGCCTAAAGGCACAGCACTACCTTAAGTGGGCTCCTCTGGCTTCTGTTCAGTGCTCCTCTTCAATATGAACTTAAATATGAGGCCTTTGTATACTCCCAAGAAGTATCCCAATAGATAAGGTGGAAACTCCCAAGAAATTTACAGAGATGGAAATACACCAAAAATCCAAATTCATTCTTCTCTCAAGCTAATTATAATTATAACTGCTGGTACAAAGGGAGAGTGACAGTGACCGTAGTTTCTACGGGGGTGGGGTAACCAAGGCATCAAAAGATGATAGGTCATTCTTCAACAAGCATAATCATGAGGGGCTTTAAGATTCCATGGCCAAACTCCATTTGAGTGTGGATAACAGCCCACCTGTGAAACACACAGGATACACAGTCTACACTATAACTGGTGGTTTTGTCTGAAAGAAGAAAAGGTCATTACTGAATATAAATAAAAGGCCTCCAACCAATATTCATTCAAGGTAAGAAACAAGTCAAAGATTTCCCTTTACAAATGTCAGCACCCTGAGAAGGGAAATCTGAGCTCTCAACACACCGTAGGAAAAGCTACCATTTGGGTCACCAAGCTGCCTGCTCATCAACTGCAACTGCTGTGGGTGGAGGAGACCTTTGAGTCCCTTGTTTGAGGCTGCAGTTTGGTTTACAGGTTTCATTCCTTCAAAGCACATGTCCTCCTCTTGATCTGACATGTATCCTGGGGGGCTGGGGACACCATCCAGCGTCACTATAAACTTGGGACTTGCAGGTTTATCTGGTTGTACAAGATCTCTGCCAGACAGATAAAAAATACCATACAATTAGGGAAACAAATACACACCCTGAGCCTCCTAAAGTGCTCTTCAGCAGATCTATTACTCCCTTGCTTGGCGTTTGGTTCAGTGAAAAAAGACTTGGTAGGAATCCAGCAGCATTAGTAGTCTCCTGATAACACATGGTGGCCACGACCAGTCATGGCAACATCACCACCAGTGACCTAGGCTCTGCTTACTAAGGACAATCTCCCCTCAACACTAACTCCATTGTCCATTTGATCCTCACTGGCTCAACATAGAAATAAAACCAAAAATTAGCACAGATGCTCAGAACACAAAGGCCAGCAGTTTTATGTTTACACTAATTTTACTATGTGTACTTTTGTTCCTTTATAGAACACTTAGTCCATTTTTCTAAGGGAAGAATCACCCAAACTCAACCTGTTAACTCTCCTTAGAAAGATTTCTTGATTCTGGTCACCTGGCTTTTAAAATCTGATGTTGTAGACGTGCATAAAGAAATAGTTTTACTGAGCTAAATCATATGCTGAGTTTTTAGTTGTAGGTTAAGGGATTTCTGAACAAGAAAGATGTAATTGAAATTGTTGAAAACTGAATTCAATAACTATTCATGGCCTAGCTACTGAATCCATGAAAGTGCACTCTGCTGGGGGCTGGGGCAGGGAGGAGGGAAGCTGGGAACTACTGGTTGACCTGCACTATCTATCTAATCACACAAATTAGCTACACAAGAAAAAGAAACCATCTACCGTGTCTGCATAAGGTGTCCTGAAAGTACCCGAAGGGTATCTGCGGTCTTCATCCCCGACTCCTGGTTTGGTGCCACTACTACTTCCTCAGACAGCTTTGGCTTCTTCAGAATAAATGATCTTGTGTCTGCATGGACCATGGACTCCATGTCATAGTAATCTGAGCCAAAAAAATTGGCCACAAATGTTTACTTTTGAACACACCTTTTACTCCCAGCATCACACACGTGAGAAGAATGCAACCTTTTATATATTCACAATTACTTTCAAAGGAAAATCACAACTGGTTCTACTCAGGAACAGTGTTATAATTCTATCCCAGACATCTTTTCCAAGAACTCAGGTAGTGCTTTCCTCGTAAGACACATTACAAACGACTCAAATGAACACTCCCTGCCTACAGCAGAGAAAGATTCTCCTGAGCGGCATTTGAAAGGACATTATCAACACACTAAAAGCACAACAGTTTTTTCTAAAGACATAGAGAATTAAAGATCCCTAGAATTAGGAAACAGACGAACTATTTTTCTAAAATCTTTTGCTCATTTTACACGGTACTACTTACAGAAAAGAAGGCATCCTGATAAAAAGAATTCACGTAGCATATTTTCTCTGCCTGACTGTAGACTGAAGACTATTTTGAAGGGAAATTTTCATGAATGGATGTAACACTGACCATCAATGCAAATAACCACAAGCTCACATCATCTACAACATGCTTAAGACTGACTATAAAATACAATTATGAGACCTGCAACCCAGAATGGAAATGCTTAACCTATCAGTATGCCACCAACTGATTCAAATTTAATACATGCTTTAAATATGAGGAACAAAAATTCACAGGATATTCACTATTGAACAAATATTCACTAAACACTTAAGAGTACCGTGCCAGGTACAAAAGAAAAAGTGGGAAAAATAGACATTTACACAATTTCAGAATAGCACAACCCCACATGGATATGAACAAGTGCTGGGAGAACACAAAGCAACCTGCTCAAACTGAAGAATCAAGGAAAAGCTTGCCAAGGACGAAGATTTGAAGGGGGTATTAAAAGAATGACCAGAACACCTAAGAGTGCCAGAGAGCAAACTAAGCACTTCACGCAGAGAAAAGCACACGTGGAAAGGCAGGGGATTTCACAAGACACGTGAGAAGAGGAGAGAAACATGGAGCGGCTGGCTGCAGGGTCTATGTGGGAGGCTGAGCAGATGAGTGGCAAAGAAAGCTAGAGACTATCACGCAGGATGTTCTAGGTCTCATGACTCTGGATTCTGGTCTGGATGCAAGGAGAAATCAAAAGACATTCCTAAGTAAACATGACCAAGTTAGTTTTTACAAAAACAGTGTCAAAGAAGGACAGAGTCCTGAATTAAAAGATTCTTCACGCTGCCCCTATAACACACCCAAGAGGGGAAGAACACACACTCCACACCACATCAGCCGGTGGGACATCCCACGAGCTGCCATTCCAACCCGTTTACCAGGAAGGGACATGCCTGCCCTCCCCCACAGCAAGGGCAGGACAGATGGCAAAGTGGGATCACAGACAGGGAGACTGAGAAAGATAAGATATGAAATACAGAAAAAGGAGAAAGAGAAGATTTAGAAGGCAGCAAAGGTAAATTTCAAGTTTACATTTATTTAGATTCAAGTCTTTATGGGATTCTTGGATGTTTTGGAAGAACGCTGATTTCACCCTCAGGATGAGGACAGACAGAAGCAGACGTGAAACGAAAGTATTGAATTTGTATGAATTCAGGGTTGCCGCCTCATTGAATCCTCCTCGGAAGCCTGAGAAGCGGAGTTTCCCCCTATGTTTCTGAAGACCAATTTACAGCTCAAAGTCCTTCACCTAACTGCTCACTAAGATAGTGCCAGAACTTAAGTCTGATGCCTGCTGCAATCCTTCCCTCCATCCTGCACTTTCTAAGGTAAAGCAGTTACTACCAACTCACACCTTATGAGAAAACAGGAATGAGATTAAAATAATGTTGAGGAGCCAAGGGTGGTGTTGCACACCCATAATCCCAGCTAACCAGGAGGCTGAAGCAGAAGGATCAAAAGTTAGAGGCTGGCCTGGGCAACTTAACAAGACCTTGCTTCAAAATAAAACAGTGGTAGAGCACAGCACCCTGGGTTCAATCCACAGAATTGAAGGGGAAAAAAAAAAAAAACAACCAACCAGGGTGGGACACGAAGTAAAGGTGACCTTTTAAGGAGCAGTGGAGAAAAGGAACTGACAGAATTAAAATAACAACAAACAGAGCAGAATCCTGGAAGCTTAAGAATCAAAAAATTGAAGAAAACAAGGAAAGCAAGTGTCACGTGCCTCATAGTTTAGGAAAGTGTGTGCTGAAACCAGAGCTTTCCATTTACACAAGCCACCAGGTCACCTCTACAGGCTTAACAGTAGCAGCCTGGGCCACATGGAAGTCAAGCAGATGAGAGTAGGAGACATCTTCTGGGTACAGAGAGCAGGCTGAACCTTGCATTTACTTTTGTACCCTCCTGCAGTCCCATGAAACTGTTAACAAAGGTTTTTGTTTGTTTTTTAAATCTGTGGTGCTGGGATGGAACCCAGGGCTTCATGTATGCTCTGCAAGAGGTGTTCCACCACTGAGCTACATCCCCAGTCCAAGGGATTCTGTTTCTTAAACAAAAATGCAAATACCCACAAAGAAAACAACTGTAAAAAGGAAACAAAATCACATTTGAAAGTGGAAAACAGATGAGTAGACACTAACTCAACAGATACGCAAAAGCTGAATTCTAACCCAAACGACACAATCCAATGTAGACCACGAGATGGATTCTCCAAAGGTCGAAGGAACGGCAGCAAAGGAGACCCTGGGAAGGGCACAAGAGGTGTGCGAAATGGTCCACTTCAGAAGCAGTCAGTTCCTCCTAACCACTAGCTCCACTAATCTGTTTCCTCTGTTTCAACCCTCACCACGCCTACACCCCCCTCTCCAGTGAAGGCCTTTGGAATTATCTGGAGAAGTGATCTGCTGATCACTCCTAGAGAAGCTGAGGGACAAAGGAGTATGGTGTCTGACATATGCCACAACTAAACAACCTAAATGTACACCATGAACATTTGTTTAAAAGGCAGTACATTCCCTGATAACCTTTGATCATTTCACACATCCTCAAAGTGGAACTTTAGACTTGAGAAGGCATCAAGGGCCAGCCACGCTAAAACAAGTCCATACTAAAATGGGGAGGGTACATTAAGTAAACATTAAATAATAATTAATGTTGACATTCTCCCCCCCACAACCCTCTGGAGAAGCTAACCAGCCTGAGAAGGCCTAAAATTACTCCAAAACTAGACAGGCAAGACGAATCACTCCCAACCAAAAGACCTACATTCAGATAAGTCAAGAGCCCCATGGCAACTCTTGAGCCAATGCCAATCCACTTTGAGAGCTCTACTCAAAGACCACTAAGGAGGCCCCACAAGAAAAGCCTCTACCACAAAACAGCCCACACAAGCAACTGAGGGGGCTGAAGTGGTGGCATAGCAGCTGGAGTACTTGCCTGGCATACGAGAGGTCTGGGGTCAAACCCCAGCATCACATACACAACTAAGGCCAAATGTGAAAATAAAATTGATTCTTTCTCTTAAAAAAAAAAAAGGGGGGGAGGGTCTGGAGCAGTGGCACGGCGGTTACGGCGCTTGCTCGGCATGCACGAGTACACGGGTTCAAACCCCAGCACCCATGTACACAGCTAAGTGTCAGAGCAACGAAAGTCATGTGAAAAACTAAATATAAAAAAATGATTTTCTCTCTCACTATTCCTCTTAAAAGAAAAAAAAAAGGAACAACTTGAAGAAAACAAGACCACGGAAGGAAGGAAAAAAATGTCAAAAATAACCTTTAGGTGCTGGCAGTGCCTCAGCAATTACAGCGCTTGCTTGGCATGTGTGAGGACATGGGTTTGAGCCCCAGCACTGTGTGCACAACAAAGCATCGAAGCAATGAAAGTCACATGAAAAACTAAATTAAATAGATTATCTGTCTCTCTCACAGTCCCTATCTCTTTAAATAAAGAGAAACAAAAAAAAGAATTTGAGCATTCTGAGAGAAAAAGTATTATAAAAATGAAACAAAATATGTATATTAAGAAAAAGTAGAACATGCAAAAACCAAAGAGATCTGAGAAATTAGAAAAACAAGAAACAAATCAGGTGTGAATCCGAGGACTATACAATGAGCCTCACAGAAACCACTTGATGCTTCAACTTTATGTGCACACAAGCTGATGAAAGGTACAGCACACACAGAACCTGATTATTAAACTTCTGAAAAAAAAATTCTATGTCAAAAGCAGGATGGAGGGGCTGGAGCACTTGCCTGGCCTGCGTTGAGGATCCAGATTCAGAACCAAGCACCACATACACAGCTAAGTGTCAGAGAAACAAAAGCCAGATGAAAAAATAAATAAGATTCTCTCTCTCTGTCTCTCCCTATTAAAAAAAAAAAAAAAAGCAGGATGGAATGTTGGAAGACTGGTGGGAAAAATTAAAATCAGGGATGGGAAGCATCTCATACTTCATAGGCAAAAGCAAAAGCAAGAAGCTAGAGGAAGGGCAGAGACGAGTGGAAGAATATGGTGACATGGTCATGCTCATCAGATGGGTAGGATCTGGCACTTGGATGGAGATGAAAGGGTAACTGTCTGAGGGAGAAAGCTGGGAAGAGTCAGGGATACAGTCACTGACTACAGTATAGGGTAGAGAAAATTCAGGAAGGGGGTAAAAAAGAAGTAGCAGTCAAGGGACCATAACTTCTAACAAAGAGGAGACTTGGGTAAACAGAAGAAAGGAGGAGAATAGATTACAGGTATCCAATGGTTCACTGCATTTATTTGGCATTGAAATGCACTATTGGGAAGGGGCTGGACACTGAGGACACAAATCAGGCACTCGCCCTGAAGTAACCATGGTGTGTCTGGGGTGGGAGAGACAAGCAAGCAATTATATAATAGCGGCTCTAGAACAATAAGACTCTACAGTGAGGACGAAGCGAGCATGCGGCTGAATGGGTACAGCAGAGGATGCTCAAGCAGGTCATAATGGAAAAAGCAGGTAGCAAGGTGCAGCAAGTCAGAGAACTGAGTTGTCCCTGACGGCAAGAGAATGAACAGCCAGGGTTCCAGGAGGAATGGCAGGAAAGTTTTTGAATGAGGTAAAAAATAAAAAACACCATACAACGTGAGGAAAATGCACATCTTATCTCCAAGCCCTAAAATATTTTCAAAAAACTAAAATGTGGCATCTTAGGGCAGGATCTAAGAGATACAAAACACAACGAATGAGGGATAAGGAACGGCAATGGCAACAGGAAATGGCTAATTACAGTGAAAATCACCAACCTTGACTGATTTGCAATGTTTCTGCCATTACTGGGTCAATTTGCAGTCGGGATAACAATTGCCTCTGCTGTGTTCCTAGAATATAAATTTTAAAGTTTTACTAAGCTTAACACAAATACCAGCATTTGTTTCCCAGCAACTAATCTTTCTGAGTTCTTACTTTAAAAAGTCTACAAATAAAGCTTTGACAACGTAATTTGATTATATTTATAGACACGGGCATTCCCTGCAAAAGAAAACGCTGTACTCAGATTAAAACAAAAATGGCGAGGGCACTTCTGGCTCCCCACCCGAGGCCAGTTTTCTTGGGCTGAAAGTGAAGCTTGCAAGAGAAGTAAAGGTAAACTGAGTCAGAGGGAAGTACCGTGTTGGTCAGAGGGCCTCAGGAGATGGGCCACTGTCAACTATGCTATAAACAGAGCAAACCCAGGCACTCCCCTCTTCACCTGGGGACTCTCTCCCCTACTGCTCACCATCTCCATACAGACCCTCTGACTTGGATGACTGAAATGTCAAAAAACATCCCACAATTCTCTTGTCACAGAATTTTCAAAAGCAAACTACGGGCTTGGATAGACACAGAAAGGGCAATGAGCAAGTATAACACTCAAAAGCAACCCAGGCCCTCCATCAGCAAACAAAAAATAGTACACACTGCTTAAAATGTTTCAGTTGCACCAGATATATGATGGTGGTTGACAGGATTATACTATCTAGCGACAGTTGCAGCTTTCTTACTTTGTAAAAATTTCTACGAAATAAAATCACCTCGTGACACATTTCTGAGACCACCCCCACTGTTAGGTGGTAAAAAAGTGCTCAAGTAAGAGTGCTTACTTCTTCTCTCCCCCGCTCCGCCCCAGTACTAGCATTGAACCCAGGGGGCACACTACCACTGAGCTACATCCCCAGCTGAGATAGGGCCTAAATTGCAGAGGCTGGCCTCAAGGACCTGTGGTCCTCATGCCTCCTGGGTAGATGAACATGCATCACTAAGCTTGGTTCAATACTTCTTTAAAAGGTTCACATAAATTCTTCATATTAGGTTCATAAATTAACTTATAATAACATTCCTAATAGTCACATTGCACACAAAACAGTAAGGAAATTATTTTCTCTATCTTCATAAGCTGCATGAGGAACTCACTTCTCTGTACCTTCAATGGTGCTTAGCATGTTAAGACACCTACATGCTAATTTAGGAAAAAAAAGCTGCATTAAAAAAGTGTTACCTGCTAGGATGCACAAAACATATTTCAAAAATTAAAATATTAGCAAGACGCCTATAAGATAACTTTCAGTGCGTCCATCACATGTGGTTTCCTAAGGACAGGCTTTGCTTTCTTAGTGCAAACGTAAGTGGGCCATCTGTCATGAAATACCACATTTCATTACAAATTTTCACATTTCATTTTTAAATTTTAAAAGCCATACTCAATTTGACATTCTACTTCTTACTTTCTATTAAAACATGTGCTACTACTATTCAAAGGTGTGCTCAAAGGACGAACTCCTTCTAACATTATTGTTGGCAAATACACAAATTCCTAGGAACAAACCTGAAACCCAGATGTCTTTTGGTCAAGTTGTGTACCTACGGGATAGTCTGGGAAGCTGACATGTTACAGGTTCCAGAAAAAGAAGTTCTTACAACCCAAATACCAGATTCCAATGCTATTAATAGGTCTCTTTAATATAACTGTAAATAACAAATCAATAAATTACACATTTTAAAATAATTTCACACAAATACTTGCAAGAGGACCATTCTTTCCAAGTTTTGCTTCGTTTCTATGCTTCTTTTCAAAACACCATTTGAGAGTCCCATAAAGCTGGAACTCTCACAAATTCTAAGTTTCTAAGTTAAATCATACAGTCCAAAAAAAATTCAACTTCTCTCTTACTGCCCCAGTATCAGAGTTACAATCAAGATAAGTGGAAAGATACAGATCAAGGATGAGTACCTAGAAGATACCAGAGTTTACCTTTCTCAACATTTCTAAGGAAGCCAATTATTTTTACATCAGTAGCCCTTGACTGAGATTCAAAATCTATTTCCTCTTGAAAATCTTCCAACTGTCTGTTGCATTCAGATGTTGACGCTGAATGTTCGTTCATTTTAACCTCCAAAGATGAAATTTTTGCTTCATTCTGAGACACTCTAACACTGAGATCAAAAAGATTTGCTTCCACCGTCAAAATTGCTGCTTTCATTCCTTTAATTTCATTGATATCAGTTGATATTTTCCTTAAAAGGTGGGAAATGTTGTCTAGCTCATTTTGTGAACAAGAAGAACTCGTTACAGAACCTAAATCTACTGGCTCTGGTGAGAGGAAAATCGGTAGAGATGGTGATGGAAACCTCGAAGACATTTTCATAAAATTCTCTTTAAATATCTGGTAATTTTTCCTTCACAGCCCATTAAATTGCCTTATCAAAAGTAAAAGCAGTGATCAATGATGTTACCTCAATAAGTATTAAAAGTGAGTAACATTTTAAAACCTATAACTGAAAAAATAAGGTTGGACATTTCTGGAGTCGGAACTTAAATTTGAAAATGCTAAACACACCAGACCAATTTTCTCTTTGCTACAACTAAGAAGCCCTAACACATAGCCGCCTGTAATTTATAGGCCCCACTTATAGGTCCTCTCCAAATAAACCCTATTATTACATACAAAAACATCCTGGTTTCTGATTGGTTGAAAAGAGACATGTGACACACAAAGAATTTTCTATTATTTACTTCATATTATGGGAACACTAAAGAGCAGCACCATAAATTAACTGCTATAACAAATATTTTAAATATTTTATGAATTTAATGTACTTTTCCCCTTTTATTAAACCATAATTTTCAAACTTCAGATTATTTTGGGCTGTATTCCGAATTGAAACCAGAGCCGTGTGCATGCTAAGGCAAGTGCTCCAACACTGAGCTCTATCCACAGTACTTTTAAAGTTTTATTTCAAGACAGGATTTCCCTAAAATTATCCAATTTGGCCTCAAGCTTGTGATTCTTTTGCCTTAGCTTCCCTAATGACTGGAATTATAGACATATGCCACCATGCCTATCGTACAGATTATTTGTAAGTTTTGCTTTTTTCACTTTAAATTTCATTTTGATGGGGAAGAAGCGGTAGCTTGGCAGTTACGGTGCTTACCTGGCATGCTTGAGTACACATATTGAAACCCCAGCACCACGCACACAATGAACTGATGGAGCGAAAAAAGCCACCTGAAAAACTAAATAAAAAAATTGACTCCAGAGGTTGGAGTGGTGGCTCAGTGGTTCAAATGCTTACCTGGCATGTGTGAGGACCAGGGTTCGAACCCTAGCACCACATAACCAAATTTTGGAGAAACAAAGGCCAGATGAAAAAATAAACAAAAGTGATTCTCTCTTGCTTTCCCTCTCTTTAAAAAAAAAAAAAAAAAATTCCCATATTTCCTTGAAAACAGTATAAAACAGCATTCCACTGGCATCTTCTTTGCAAAAAATGAGCAGGGAAGGTGACTGGATGCCTGATCAGACAAAAATCTCTAAAAATTGCATGTGTTAATAGTGGGCTTCAACTGCACTCTATAATATGGTGTGGAATTAAGTATGGCCTTGATCTGAAAATAGATCATTACTGGGTATGTGATTCTCAAGTATTTTCTCCCACTGAGTTATCTTCACGTTTTTGATAGTATCTTTGAAACCCAAGGTTTTAATTTTTTTTTTATGAGAAAAATGGACAGAGAGAGGGAAAGAGAGAGAGAGAGAGAAAATCAATTTTATTTAGTTTTTCATGTGGCTTTCATTGCTCTGACACTTTGTTGTGTACATGGTGCTGGGGTTCGAACCTGTGTCCTTGTGCATGCCAGGCAAGTGCCATAACCACTGAGCAACTGCTGTAGCCAACAACATTTTAAGTTTGATGAAATTCAATTCATCTATTCTTTTGCTGCTTTAGGTATCAGATCTAAGAAATCATTTAAAAACAAAAACAAAACAAACTCCTGGACTCCAAGATCATGTGGATTTACATGATTAAATTTACATTTACTCTTCCTAAGAGTTTTATAGGTTTAGAGCTCTTAAATGTGGTTCTTTTTATATATTATATTTGATAACAGCCCAACTTCATTCTTTTGTGTGTGGATATCTAATTGTCCCAGCACCACTGGTAAAAATAAACAAAAAAACACAATTCTTTCTCCATTGAATTGTCTTATGCGCTTGACAAAAATCAAATCAATCATAAACGTATGGGATCATTTCTGGACTCTCAATATTGTTTTATTGGCCTGTATGTTTAACCTTATAACAGGACCATACAGTCTTAATTCAATTACTACAGCCTTGATTATCAAGTTTTGAAATTGAGAAAATTGTTTCTCAACTCCTACAAAAATATTCTTGTTCAATTAGTTTTGGCTATTCTAGGTCCTTTTTCATTTCCATAGGAATTTTAGGATCAGCTGACCAGTTTCTACCAAAAGCCCAGCTGATGTTTAGGTAGTGATTAAATTGAAATCAGTGATCAACTTAGGGACTCTTGCCCTCTTCATAGTATTAAAGTCTTTTTCAATCCATTAACATTGAAAATCCTTGGGGCTGGAGCGGTGGCTCAGCGGTTTCGGAGCTTGCCTTGTAAGCTTGAGGACCCGGGTTCAAACCCCAGCACCACGTACACAACTGAGTGTTGGAGCAACTAAGGCCATGTGAAAAACTAAATAAAGTTGTTTCTCTCTTTCTCTCTCTAACTGTCCCTCTTTCTTTAAAAAAAAAAAAACATTGAAAATCCTTCCATAGCTTTAATTTGAGAAAAGTGGTTTTCACTTTGGTCTACTCCCCAAGCAACAAATAAGCTGTACAAATTATAACCATGTCAAGAAGGTGGACATTACTCACCACAGCCTCTTCAGAAGAACAGACTAACTTCATCCTCCTGCCCCCAATTCGGAGGCAGTGAGTGAGGAGGCTAGGTAGAATCCGACCACCGTGGATAGAAAAATGGCCTGTTTCATCCTAGAGAGGGGATTCTGAGCAAATCAGATTAGGGGAACCCCCTCTAAAGCTGGCATTTAGGAAAAAAAAAAAAAAAAGCCATTGACTTTGTTGGTAAATGTCCATGTAGGACTGAGTTTTGGTTAGACTCTCCTGCCAGGTATTTAAGACCAACTTGATCAAAATTGATCTTGTTCCTGTCTATTGCTACCAGTCAGCTGAGTTTGTCAGGGTTATTCTTGAGGAACTTATGAAAAGCCTTTTGGCTCTTTTACCAATTGTGCCATCTGCTAAGGATAGATCAGGGTCTTGCTGACCACACATGGCTTCACTTGGAAGCATCAGGGACATTGTCCATGAATGATCATCCTTTTTGCAGTGTGTACACTGGTTGACTTTCTGTTCTTTAGGGTCACCTGATCTCCCTGATCGGGAGGTGTTGTTACCCAGAGTTGTCAAGCCTGTGTAGAAGTTCCATCATCCCCTGAGCTTTGGCTGACCAAACAGGGCAAGGGTCAAAATATTGACTGTTTTTCCTTAGCCCTTTAACTGTCTTAACTTTGGTCTCCTTGATTTGGTGTTTAACATCGAGCAGGCCAGTTTCACCAGTCTTATTAGGTTACAGCTTTATAGTTACCCCTTTTGCTTAATTAGGATCAGTAATAGTGCTGTCCTGTAGGTGATGGCATGTCTTAATTCGGGTTTTTTTCTGTTAGAAGTAGTACTTCTGCAAAACACTAATAAACAGTTTTAAAGATTTGCAAGGAAAATACAATAAGGAATTTGGAAATAAAATTAATTTTACTTTGGAACCATAAGGTGAGAGGCTGAGTCTTAGCTCAGGCGAAGTAGAGCTCTTAAAGTGTTTTATCTTTGAAATCAATCTTTGCCTCTTAACAGTATTTTATAAAGTCTATCTGAATATACATTAGGAAATCAGTCAAAGCAAATAAATATGTCAGGCTCTTAAATGGCAGTGACCCTTTTTTGGTCAGATACGATACATATAAGAGAGCACTTATTACCTTGTAAATCTACGTAGATTTTTATCTTGTAGACTTTTATATAATTTGAACATTTATTTGACCTTAAGAGAAATCTCAAATAACCTTAACTGAGTGTGCCAATTATATTCAATAATATGCAAACCTGAGATTTGCCCTTCATAAACCCTTTGCAACTTATATACTTATTCAGAACAGTTTAAAACTATAAAAGGAAATTGCCAGGAAAAAAAAAACAGTAGCAGTGATAAAACAGCAGTTGGTTAACTTGTCTACCTTAAATTATGTTACAGACAAAAGCTTACATATCTAGAATGTCAAAAAATGATATCCTGAAATAACAGCTACTTATTTCTCAGTACAAATTTTAGATTTAACAGTTAACAGACATATAAGAAATCATCTTGACAAACATGTCAATGTTTTAAGAAAACCTGTTGATAAAGAATTAGAATTTGCCTCATCAGTATATATTGTTTCATAGTGCTGATGTCTAAATAATTGGAATCTCTGTACTCTCTACTCTCTATACACCTGTTAAAATTGACTGTTAGCGGAAGCAATGAAATCTCATTTATGGTATTAGACACATGTAAATAAGCATAAGCTGTTTTTCCCAGCTGAAGAAAAATCCTAGAAGTAATAAATGTTACACTTAACATTTATAGAAATTAATATTCTATTGATTGACCACCTAGAAAAACATGGGTTAGTAATTTTAAAGACATCTTTTCTCCTCTTTAACCAATTTAAATTGAGTTTCTTTAAATGTCTGAGTTACGTGAACAGAAAGTTATTTGGATCCAATTTTTAAAATTTAGTTTATGAGCACTCATTTAATCCAACTTGGTACCAGGCTGACACAACATATAACATATATGTAGACAAACATAACAGAGGTGTGCACACATACAAAAACCAACAGGAAACATATTTTGGCACCATTTCTGTAAGGAGAGAGACGAAAGAGAAAAATGAAGGAAATAAAGAGGGTGGAGTAGGAGGAGGTTCCTCCTGGGGAGGAGAGAAGGGAGGGGTGTGGAGGACCACAGCAGTAGGAAAAAGAGGGGAGGGGTTGAGTGGGTGGGGAGACCTTAAGGAAGGAGCTGAGGGGTGGGAGGGTGGGGCAGGGCTGGCAGAATGAGAGAAGTTAAGATTTGCAAAAGAATGCAGGCCCCTTAAGCATTTTAAAAGGCTTGGATCCTGGAAGAACCAGTTATGCTGAGGGTTGGATTTAATGGGACAGTTTTTTTTTTTTTCCTGTTCCTGCCCAGGCTTGGATGTAGGGCTTTCATGCTGTAAAAGTACTTATAAAGTTCCTGCCTGGCTCTGAGCTGGACAGCCCCTTCCTGGTGGGAAGCTCTCGTGCAGCAGCCGTGAACTGCTGCAGACAGGAAGGCAAATGGGATGGGGGTGGGGGGTGGGAGGGTTGGGGGGATGGCGAGAGCCCAAATCTCCAAAGAAAGCCTGAAAAGAAGTTTGGGACCATTTTCCCTTTGGTGACAAAAATTAGCCAAATCAGTGAGAATTTAAAAGTCACAAGTTGGGGCTGGGGCAGTGGCTCAGTGGTTTCGGTGCTTGCCTGGCAAGCACGAGGACCTGGGTTCAAACCCCAGCACCACATACACAACTAAGTGTTGGAGCAACTAAGGCCATGTGAAAAACTAAATAAAGTTGTTTCTTTCTCTGTCTCTCTCACTGTGTCCCTCTTTCTTTAAAAAAAAAATAAAAATAAAAAAATAAAAGTCACAAGTTCCTTCTGGAGGCAGTTTGGAGTCTAATTTGGCAAAATTAGAGTAGAGACAGCCCAAAGGAGTTAGGGTGGTCTGGTGAGGATTAGCATTTCCCATGGCCTTCACTGGCAATCTGGATGGTGACCAAGGGCCAAAAAAAGGCGTCCCCAATTTCAGCCGAGGTCACCGAAACGGAAGAAAAGGCAGTCAGCAGTGGGGTCAGACGTCTCCAGACGCCCACTGGGACCCAGAGGAAAATGGCAGGGACTCAGGAGTGCGCACGGCTTACGGACAGAATCCCCTCAACGGAAGACGCCAGCGTTAGGCCAAGGGAAAGGGGGGACTTACCCCAGTCCAAAGTTCCTGGTCTCGTTCGGGTTTCGTGCACCAGATGTAAAAAATAGAAAAAAGGATAATGATACTGGCGTAAATTCAGGCGGACATGTTTATTGGAGTTGTGGCTCTTGGGCCAATTTCACCTGCGACGCCATAATGAGGGCGGGCATGGGAAGTGGCGGCCAGCCAGAATGGCAGCCAGGGAAAATGGCATTGGACCTTCCCCAGGCAGCTGGTTTTGCTGGCTAACTGGAAGTTCATGACAGGGTTGGTCCTTCAGAGATTGGCTGGTGGGTCCATCAATCCATTGGAGCTTGTCCGCCAGCATCCCAATTGGCTGTTCTTTTCGAGGGCAAGTTGCCCTTTGCCCTGCCCCTTAGCCAGCAGGCAGGGCCTCAGTGTCTTAGCTGAAGGCATGCCCCCAGCCAGCCTAGCAATATACTTATCTACATTTAAAAAAAACAGTTCGGTAGGGTGACTGATACAGATGCTCCTCAACTTACTTTGCAACAGAGGACAAATGGTAAGAATTCAGTAGAAACCATATCTAGGGAGGACTACATGCTAGGATGGTGGCATTGGAAAAGGAGGAGAGAGACCCTAGGAAGAGCTTTAAAAAAGAGATCAAAGATTCAATAGCACAGAGTAACTCATTTCAAACAGTGGGACATGAAGAAAAGCCGTGGAAGAGAGAGAAGGAAAAAAAAAAAGTTCAGGAAATCCCAAAACAAAAATTATTTAAGAACTAAAATGTAAATCTGCCTTCTATAACGAATATGTAAATAATCTTAACAATTTAAATGCAGTTTGCTGGTTTTCAACATTTAAAATGAACCTACACTTCATGGTAGCTTTAACTAGGTCAGAACAAAATATAAATCTGGACAATTCTGACACTATGAAAGTAAACAGAATTTAGGTGGTGGTGAGGAAGGAGGTAAAAGACGAAGAGACATACACATCCATCCTCCAGAAATGAAAATATATCCAAGCTGGGGGGAGGACACTGTAGCACATGCCTGTGATTCCAGTTACCTGGGAGGCCAAGGCAAAAGGATTTCAAGTTCAAAACCAACTTTGGCTACTTAAGTATGGGAATGTGGCTCAGTGGTAGAGCATTCATGGATTCAAAATCCAGTACTGCTAAAAACAAACAAACAACAACAAAAAACCCCCTAAAAGTGGGAAGCCAAAATATACTGAAACCTAGTAACTGGGACAAAAAATAGGTATTTAGATAGATTACTTATAATTACAAATGTAAACAGTAAATGAACTACAAACTACTATCAGCTTTGAAGCAAAGAAGGGTATGAGTTAGACCCTGACATACATATCACAGCAAGAAATCAACAATACCATCTACCATTGATAAATATAATAACCATACTGTTACAGGCATGGACAAAATAAATAAACACAAACATTTAAAAATGGTGACTTTTGGAGACTGTGGCTAAAATGGAAAATAATGAAGCAAGGAAGGTTGTTTTGTCTTTTAAATCCTTCTATAATACTATTTGAATATGTTCTAATCTACTGACAGGTATTACACACTGAATTCTGTCTTCAAATTTTCTATGGTGAACATATACTATAAATATTTTATTTTAAATATAAGGATATTTCTCATACAACATACACCAAACAGGAAAAATAAAAGGAAATCCAGGTCTAGACATATTGTAATCAAAGACAAAGCGATCTTGGTAGCAGCTGGAGAGAAAGTAAAGATCACGTACAAAGAAACGACAGACAATTAGAATATCAGAAGTTCACTCAACCACAATGGAATCCAGAAGACAATGGAATATATACAAAGGGTTGACAGTCAATCATCTGTTAACCTAGATTTGAATATAGAGCAAAACTACTGCACAAAAATTAGGAGAAATAAAAATACAGGAAAACAATCTTGGAAAATTTAACACCAACAGACCTGTTCTATATGAACTTCCAAAGACTATACTTCAAAAATACTTAAAATATTACAAAATGATGATCCTCAAATAACAAAAGAACGAATAAAATAATAAACAGAGACAAATCTCAACAGCTTTGGCAAAACAATAATGGTGTTCAGTTTATGTATTCAGAAGACAAATTGAAAAACGGGAACAATATAAATCAGGAGTGTAAAGACTGAAGCTTGGGTATTTATTTTTTCAGGGGGGAGAGGTCTACAGTATTTTTTAATTGTTTATGTATCAAGAGCAACTATTCTATAGCCTACAAAGTTATGTTTCATTGTTCAGGAACACAAGTCACTAACAAACTTCTACAGAATTTAGTCAAAAAGAAATTCTTCATATTCTAATATAATGTGCTCTGAAAGATATCAGCCTTCTTATCTCCTCAAAATTGTTCATGAAATCATAATTTCTGTAGAAATCTGTGTATGCCTTCTCTTTCTTAGTATGACAAACTTACGATGAGCTGCAACTGTCAGGGAGAATGAATGCTCCTACAGGAAGACACTGCAGACTCTTGGCCAAAAGACCAAAGTTTTGATCAAAGCCCAGGAAGCCATGGCTTCCAATGCCTTTGTGGCTGATGAGAGAAATGACTAAATCTAAGGTAATCTAAAACATTTCATTGTTTGGGAATGGGATCAGGAACATTAAATTAGATTATTGTAGTATATTTCAGTGATAACCACTAAAAAAAAAAAAGGTGTTTAAATTATAAACTTGTCAAAAAATGTAGTGCCATCAACAACATAATAAAAGAATATAAAAAAAAGGCAAGAGGAAAAAAACAGAAAAACA
>PVKS010031022.1:0-23798 GCA_004027875.1 Aplodontia rufa
TACACAACTAAGTGTCAGAGCAACGAAAGCCATGTGAAAAACTCAATAAAAAATTGTTTCTCTCTCTATCTCTCTCTCTCACTGTCCTTCTTTCTTAAATAAAGGAATGAACTGATCTAAAATTTATTATAAGAAATTTTAGAAAATAATTGGTAAAATAAAATGCGGTAGATACAGTTAAAAAATCACAGTTCTACTGCTGTAGGGTATATCTCAGTATGCTAGTTAATGCCAGACACCTTGCAAATACAGCAAAATACTCACGACAGGAGATAAATTAAGTGATCAGCTCAGTAAATTTATTTTCATCTTTATTACTGTGAAGATAACCACAAAACTCCCTATGTTGTCCAAAAAATCATTTTGGCAATGAAAGGATAACACCTTGCATTGTGCTATAAATAATCAGATTTTCTGTCTAAACCCATGTGTGTGCTATATTTTCTGTCTGTGCCTTTGAGAAATTTTTTCATTGTACTAGACAGAAAAGAGTAACCTCAGATTACATTTAGAGCAGGAATGTAGCAGAATTCATCTGTTAAAGGCTAAGATAGAAGAGCTGGAATTTAATTTTACCTTGACCAGCCTTGCTATGTCATGAGTCAGTAATTCAGAGTAATTTTAATCTAATTGTCTGTGCTTTTAGGAATTATGTTTTTAGAAATGAAATTGAGTAGCAGAATTGGAATGTTTGTATATATCTGATACAATTATAAAATTGGAGTCAGTGCATTAATAAATAATTGTTTAAAGGCTGACAATAGAATGAGATGAATGTGAATGCCTGGACCAGTTTATTGCGCATGGAATGATTGCTTTGCATAAAATTAAATTACATAAGCAAAACACTGATGAATGGTTAATACCAGACTAGTGCTTACACCACATCAAATAAGTTGTGCTAATATGAACTGGTGTTAATAAACTAGGCTGGACTTTTTTCTTTAGGATCATTAATATAATAATGTCTATCATGTTAAATCTGTCTGAGAGTTATTTTTCATGAATCAAAGTAATGAGCTTAAGTTTTCAGACTGTCTCAGATAATCATAATTAGCATCTTGTGTTTCTATATCCAAGATATTTTGCATTCATCATTTTTTTCTTCTTCAAATCACTGCTCAAGGCATTCTTATGTCTTACTCCAATCTTAGTTATTGCTAGTTCCATCCAAGAAGTTATTTTTCACAGGTTTGTTTACAGGCCAAGTGTTTGAAATTCAGAAACAATGTTTACATTGTTGCTTCATTGAAAAGTGTTCTTACTACCTTAAAAATAAATGGCTTAGTATTAAAATGTTATTTTCTGCATCCTTGTGATATTAAGACTCTGGTGCTTTCTCATCTAAATTTTACCTATCAGTGCATTTCTAAAAAGGAATCTGATATCAGTCATTCATTCCTTTGTTTCTGTTGATCTAATTGCAGAGCTAAGTTAAGTGATGTTTCTAATTTGGGTGTACATTCCAACAATGGAACATTTAGTGTCAGTGATCAGGTCTCATACATGTTTAGGAAGGCATAAGTTCTTACAATTGTCCTTGAAACATGTGCAAATGTATCTGTAAAACCATTAATTTTTTAAAAGCTTGCATTTTACTTTAATTTTATGGAGAAGATTGAAAGACACCACCCATGCAAGTGGAAGCTCAAAACCAGGTGGATGCTGGGAGTGATCTTCACAGCGTTGGGTATTACAGTTATATCTTAACCCATCTTTAGTTGATTTTTGTAAGTGGTAAGGAGATAGGTTTCTGATTTCATTCTTCTGTATGTAGATGAACAATTTTGATGACATCATTTATTGAAAAGACTTCCCTTTCTCCTCTGCATCCTCTCAGCACCTTTGTTGAAAATCAGGTGGCTGTAAATGTGTGGGTTTGCCTTTAGACTCTACTCTGTCTCATTGCTCTGTATCTCTGTGTATGCCAATACCATGCTATTTTGATTACTATGACTTTGTAGTATATTTGAAGCAAGGTAGTATAATGTCTCTCATAGGAGCTTTGTTGTTCCTGTTCAATATAGCTTTAGATATTCAGGTGTGTGTGTGTGTGTGTGTGTGTCTGTGTGTGTGTGTGCGTGTGTGCACGCTTCCATACAAATTAACATTTTAAGATTATCTTTTTTAATTCTATAAATAATGTCATTGGCATTTTTATAGAGATTTCATTGAATCTGTAGATCACTTTTGGTAATTCTTCTATTAACACAGAATATTTTTTCTCTGTCTGTGTGTGTGTCCTTTTCAACTTCTTTTATCAGTTTTGTACAGCTTTCATTATAGAGATCGTTTCTCATTTTTGGTTCAAATTTTTTATTAGTTTTATTTTTTTAGTAGAGGTGCAATTTTTTAAATTTGTTCTGGCTCCTTTTTTTAAATTTTATTGAGGAGTTGAGTTACTGTACAATCATAAATGCATATGTAGTAACAATATGATATGCCCATGATTCTAACCAGAAACCCTCACAACACACACACCCGTCTCTTGACTCTTCTATATTCCCCCATAGCTGATTATATATATGTATAAAACAGAATATATATATATATATATATATATATATATATATACAAAACACAAATATATACATGTATATATTTGTTTGTTTTCCAGAATTAAATGATTGTATAAGTATTATTTGGCTTCTTGGGAGAGTAATGAGTACGCTACTTTGCTGATTCCTCCCCTAGACCCCTTCCTGTCATCCCTCCCTCCACCCCCTTACCACATATATGGTTCCCCTAGATTGTGTTACTTTGACATTGATGAGTCTAGTTCATGAGCTTGATCTTTCACCTAAGCCTAGGTTTTGCTCTAGCTTCCACAAATGAGGAAAAATATTCCATCTTTGAGTCTTTGGGTTTGACCAATATTGCTCACCATAATTTCTTTGATTGCCATACATTTACCTTCAAAGGCTGTAATATCATTGTTTTGAATAGCTGAGTAGAACTCCATAGTGTGTATGTATGTGTGTGTGTGTGTATGTGTGTGTGTGTGTCTGTGTGTGTGTGTCTGTGTATGTATATGTATCACAGCTTTGGGATCCATTCATCTACTGAAGGGCATCTGGGTTGATTCTGTAATTTAGCTTTTATAAATTGAGCTGCTATGAACATTGATTTTGCTGTGTCACTGTAATGTGCTGATTCCATCTTCTGGGAAAATACCCAGAAGAGGAATAGCTGGGTCATAAAGTGGATCTACCCCTAATTTTTTAAGAAGTCTCCACACTGTTTTCCAGAGCAACTGTACCAGTCTGTAGTTCCACCAACAGTGTGCTAGTGTTCCTATCTCCCCAAAATCCCTCCAGCCTTTAGAGTCTACCGTTATTGTTTATATTCTTCATGTTTGACAATCTGACTGGTGATGAAATCTTAATGTAATTTTCATTTCTCTGATTACTAGTGATTTAGAACATTTTCTAATGTATTCATTAAATTGTTCAATATCCTCTATTGAGAACTTTCTGTTTAGCTCTCTGTCCCATTTATTGATTGGATTGTTTGTGTTTTTGCTATTAAGTTTTTTGTCAATTTTGGATATTAGTCCCATGCCAGAGTAATCACAGCCCATGATTATCTCCAGTTCTGTAGGTTCTCTCTTGACAGTTTTGACCCATTCCTTGGCTGAGCAAAAGCTTTTTAGTTTAATGACATCCCATTCTTGATTCTTGTCTTTAATTCTTTCACTTTGGAGGCTATGTTGAGAAAGTCATTGACTACTCCCATATGCTGGACTGTTTTTATTCCTAATTCCTTGATCCATTTTGCCTTGTCTTGTTCCCAAGTATAGTGGAAATGCTTTCAGCTTTTCTGCCTTTAGTATTATACTAGCTGTGGATTTGGCGTTTAGTTAACATGTTCCTTTGATCCCCATCTTCTCCAGAATTTTGATCATAAATGGGTGCTGAATTTAATTGAAGGCCTTTTCTGCATTAATTGAGATGATCATATGGCTTTTGTCCTTAATTCTGTTTAAATGATGACTCACATCTATTATTTTGCATATGTTGAACTGTCCTTGCATTCCTGGAATGAATCCTACTTGATCGTGATGAATTATCTTCTTAGTGTGTTTTTTAATGCTGTTTGCTAGAACTTTATTAAATTTTGTTGCATCATGTTGATCAGGGATAATGGTCTGTGGTTTTATTTTTTTGTGTGTGTTTTTGTTGGGTTTTGGTATCAGGATTATGTTTGTCTTATAGAAAGGGTTTAGGAGACTTCCTTCCTTTTCAATTTCTTGGACTAGCTTAATAAGGAGAGGTGTTAGCTCCCTGTCATAGGTCTGATAAAATTCAGTGGGGAATCCATCAGGTCCTGAACTTTTCTTCTTTGGAAGGCTTTTAATTGGGTATACTGATTTCAGTGCCTGTTATTGAGCTTTTTAGGCTTTCCATATCATCCTGCATCAATTTTGGTATGTTGTATGTGTCTAAAAATTTGCCCTTATCTTCCAGATTATCTGATTCATAGGAGTATAGTTTTCCAAATTGGGTTCTGATTGGATTTCCATGGGGTCGATGGTGATTGCTTCCTTTTCATTGGTAATTTTGTAGATTTGTTTCATTTCCCTCTTTCATTTAGAAAGATTGCCTAGGGGTCATTCAATTTTATTTAGTTATTCAAACAACCAGCTCTGTGTTTTGTTGATTCTTTTTATTTATTTTTCCTAAATTTATTTGATTTCAGCTCTGATCTTGATTATTTCCTGCCTTCTGCTGGCTTTGGAATTAGATTGTTCTTCCTTTTGTAGGAATGTTAGGTGGAGCATAAACTTATTTATTTGGGATCTCTCTTGATATTAATGTAGTACTATAAATTTTTCCCATAAGAATGCTTTCATGTCATGCTGTCCCAGAGGTTTTGATATGTTGTGTCTTCATTCTTATTCAATGTCTTCTTGGATCCATTGACCCATTCTTCATTTAATAGAGTATTATTCAGTCACTATATATATATATATATATATATGTATATGTGTATATATATAAAATGTATACATATGTATATATATAATGTATACATATATATAATGTATATATATATTATATATATGTATATATGTATTTCCTGTTAAAATATTTTTTCTATTAATCACAGGATCATCGTGTCATGGTGTGATAGGACACATGGGATAATATCTACTTTTTTGTATTTGCTGGAATTTCCTTTGTGAACTAGAATTTGACCTATTTTGGAAAAGGACCATGTGCTGCTGAGAAAATGTTATATTCAGCCAATTGGTGGTGGAATATTCTATATCTGTGAAGTCCATTTGATTTATTGAATAGTTTGGGATGGAGATTTCTTTATTGCTTATTTGCTTTGATGATCTATCTATTGGTGATAGAGGAGTATTAAAGCCTCCTGGTGTTATCTTGTTGGAGTCTATTAAGTGGTTTTATATAATGAGTTTTTTTTCCACCTCCTTGGCAGCATTGGTGTGTGGAGTATAAATATTTACTGTGGTTATATCTTTCTGATGTACTGTTTCATTTAGGATGTTGTAGTAGCCTTCTTTATCTCTTCTGATTAAATTTTGTTTGAAATCTACTTTGTTGGATATAAGTATTGCAACTCCAGCTTGCTTTCGTGGGCCATAAGACTGTTAAATTCTTTTCCATTCTTTCACCTTCAATCAGTGGTTATCTTTGGCCGTAAGAAGGGTCTCCTACAAGCAGAATATTGTTGGTTGGATTATGGTTTTTTTATCCAATCTGCTAATCTGTGTCTTTGATGCATTGTACCATTCATATTCAGCGTTAGGATAGTTCTGTGGTTGTAGTTCAGAGTCATCACATTTATTAGTGAGTCTGTGCTGTCCTGGTTGTCATTTTGATAATGTGTACTTTTATTGAATTTCCTGTTTGTGGGTTTTGAGAATCATTTGTTTGTTCTTCTATCTGGAGTTTATCTTTGAGACTTCTTTGTAATGCTGGTTTTCTGTTCATGAATGTTGCAAGTTTGATTTTATCATGAAATGTTCTTATTTTTCCTTTGAATGTGAATCTGAGTTTTGCTGGGTAGAGTATTCTGTTGCAGTGTGTGGTCATTCAGAGACTGAAATATCTCCTTCCAGAATCTTCTTGCTTCTAGGGTCTGAATTGAAAAATGAAAGGTGATCTTTATTGGTTTGCCTCTGAATGTGATTTGGCATTTCTCTCTTGCAGGTTTCAATATTCTTTCTTTGATTTCCGTATAATACATTTAGAATATTATATGTCTCAGTGAGCTTCTCTTTTGATCAGACCTATTGGGTGTCCTATAAGCTTTCTGGTTAAGCATCTGACTCTATTTTAATATGGGAAATATTTTCTTTAACTATTTCATTGAGAATGTTGTTTATGTCATTTGCTTGCATTTTGATTTCTTCTTGTGTCCCATTTTCTCTTAGATTGTTTCTTCTGATTTCATGCCAAACATTTTGAAAATTCTGTTTATGCTTTTTGAGTTTTTTTTTTCTTTTTTGTCATCATGTGCTGAAGCTTACTCAATCTATACTCATTGTTGGAAGGTCTTTCTTCAAGAGCTGAAGTTCCATTTTCAATAGAAGTTAGTTTATTATTAAATTCTTCTATCGTTCCTCTGATGTGATTAATTTAAGATTTTTTAGCTCTGTTACTTTGTTTTTCAGTATGTCTATTTCTTGGATAATAGAGTTTTTCATATCTTGATTTTTCTCAATTATTCCCTTTATGAAATCTTCTTTGACTTCATTGTTCTTTTTTGTAATCAGTTTATTGATCAATTTTTCTAGGTTTTTCATCCTGCTTCTTAACTGTGGGCTCCTTGGTTGGTGAGTTGTGGGTTTGATTTCTCATTTTTGAAGAGCTTTTTCTGGATCTTTGAGTTGAGATTTCCTGCGCTGAAGCAAGACAGGTCTTCCAGTTCTTTTCCTTGCAAGTCTACAGGTAAGGTCAGACACCACCCCTCTGATGACCCTGGATTGAGACTCCAGGGTGTGGATCTGTAACCTGTTGGGTATGGTGTTCAGCCCACTGGATTGTTGAAACACAGCAGTGGGGGTGCCTCACTGTGTCCTGCAGTCCTGGAGGCATTGTGCAGGATGGAATGGGCCTGCCTGCATGCCTCAATAGGCCTGTGATCCTTGGTGGCAGGCCCTGCCCCAGTATATCTGGACTTGGCAGGGTAGGCACTAGGGCTCCATGGCTTTGAGTAGGGGACCTTGGGGGTGTCTTGTGTGACTGCTTGCTTGATTCTAGAGTACTGAGCCCACATAGCAGTGGGGACTGTGACTCCTGGTGAGGGTCCTCCTCTGTGGTATCCTTGGTGACTGTGGACCTGGGACTGGAGTTGAACCCACCCAGCAGGTGGATGGGGCAGCTGGAGTGAGGGAATTCTTCTCAGAACTGTCCTGGGTGTCTGCCAGTCAAGACCTAAGTCCCCAGCCTCAGAACTGGTCAGACCTAAATGCCTGCTGCCAGGGAGCACAGTCCTAATGTCTCTGGGCAGGGAGGCTTGGTGCCTGTCAGTGAGGGGGTCCTCCTTAGAGATGTCCTGGGTGCCTATTGGCTGGGACCTGAATTTTACTGCTTTGCAAATGATTCTTGATTTCCATTTCCAATAACCAGCTATTATTGGAAAGCAATGTGTTTGATTTTTTATGTTGATTTTGAACCCTAAACCTTTGCTCAGTTCCTTCATTAGTTCTGATAGTTTTTGGTAGATTTCCATCTATTAAATATGTGAGCTGGCAGGACTGTATCATTTCAAATAATGTACATTCCTCAATGGAAAACATCAAACCAAATGCCATAGAAAAATGTGTATTAAAAGTTTTCCCCTGGTTTTGAGTAAAATTTTTTATTTCCTTGGTATTGAATTGAGTTCCTTTTGTACTGTGGATAGTAACTCTTTATCAAATAGCTTGCAAATAGTTTCTCCTTTGATATAAAACCGTTTGTCCAATTTCATTTTGTTGTCTGTGCTGTTGGGTTGCCAGACAAAAATTCATTGACTAAACCAATATCACGGAATTTTCACCTATGTTTCATTATTTTGTGTTTTACATTTGTTTTATCCACTTTGGGCTGATATTTGTGTATGGCATGAGGAAGAGTCTAATTTCATTCTTCTCCATGTAGGTATTGAGTTTTCCCAACAGAATTTGTTGAAGAGGCCATTCTTTTCCCCTTGCCTATTCTTGGCATCTTTGTGAAATATCACTGGGCTTTTAGATAATTTGATTTATTACTGGACTCTTTATTCTCTTCTTTTGGTCTATATATTTATTCTCATCCCATTATCATGTGGTTTTGGTTATTATATTAGTCAGCTTTTTTATCAGTGTGACCAAAATACATGATAAGAACCACTTAGAGGAGGAAAGCTTTAGTTTGGCTCATGGTTTCAGCTTAAGTCCACGATTTCCTGGCTCCAAGGCAGAAAAATTACAGCAGAATGATGTGGCTGAGGAAAGCTGCTCAGTTCATGTCAGTCATGAATCAGAGAGAGGAAAGTACCAGGGCCAAGATATAATACCCAATTCCATGCCCCCAGAATACACTCCTCCAATGATACCTCACCTGCCTACAGTTTCCAATTCCTCTCACTAGTGAAAGATAGTGAAGTTCACATAATAGATTCACCAAAGTCAGAATAACATATGATCTGGGGGAAGTCTAGTCTAGGAAGGCAGAGGATGGGGATGTGGATACGGGAAGGTGGAAAGGGGAAGAAAAGGAAAGGAAAAGGGGGACTATATTCTATGGTATATTTTACTCCCCTGAGAAGTTTAATAATATCAATATAGTCATTTAAACTAAAAAATATAAAAATATATTATTATCTGTAATGGGGGGAATACAGTGCGGGTATGAGACCAGGGAATGCAAGTAATCCTGGATAAGGATTGGGTTCAAGTTGCATTGTCATTATGTGCACATATACGAATGTGCGATGATGAATCCCTTTACTATGTGAGGCTATGTTGCACCAATAAAAAATGCAAAAATATTTTAATTTTTGTAGCTATTATTTTCTCAATTTTTTTTCACATGGTTTACTATTAGTGTACAAAATGCAATTGAGTTTTGTATTTTTATTTGCTTTTTTTGCAACTTTACTGAATTTAGTAGTTTTAACTGTTTTTAATAAAGTCTTTAGGATTTTATAAGATTATTTCATCTGCGAAAGGGAAAAATTTAATTTCTCTTCCAATTTGGGTACCTGTTTTCTTTTCTTGCCTGATTGCTCTGGATTATACATCCAGCACTATGCTGAATTTAAGTGGTGAGAATAGGCATCCTTCCTGATTGTAGAAGGGAAAATCTTTCAGATTGTGATATTAGCTATAGATTTTTCATATGAGCTTTATTATGTTGAAGTACATTCATGTTATTCCTAATTTGGTAAGGACTTCTATTATGAAAAGATGTTGGATTTTATCAAATGCTTTTTTGTATCTGTAGAAATTATCATGTTTTTTGTCTTCCATTATGTGATTATGATGTATTAAATTCATTGATTTGAGTATGTTGTGAAATATCCTTGTATCTAGGATAAATTTATTTTGATCATGGTTAATAAACTTTAAGGTTTCTTTTGTTTGGTCTGCTCATATTTTGTTGAGGATTTTGTATCTGTGTCCATAAGAGATAATGTAGTTTTCCTCTTTTATATTGTTATTGGCTGTGTTACATTCTTTCTTCTTTAATTTTTTTTTGAAAGAGTGGGAGAAGGTTTGTGTTAGTTTTTTATTTTTTTATTGAGAAATTTATTTTTTGAACAACCATACAAGTTTTTAACAAAATAATATAAAATGTATATAGATTCTTGAGATTAGATTTACCCCCAAGAGTGCCCCCCCCAATTACCCACTCTTATCCTTCCCTTCCCCTTCCCATAATATCTCTAAAAAAGTATTAGGTTGTATAACATTACACCTTATCTGGATTTAACACAATTTAACACATGATAATAGACCACCTTTCTCAATGGCCAGGGTCTAGTTCCAGCCTCCACAGATGAGTGGAGACATTCGACCCTTGGTCTCTGGGTTAAGCTGATTTTACTCAGCATAATTTCTTCCATAGTCATCCAATTACCTTCAAAGGTTGCAATATCATTGTTTCTAATTTCTGTGTAAAATTCCATGGTATATATGTACCACAGTATTGAAATATTTGGTAGAATTCATCAGCAAGACCATCAGGTCCTAGGATTTTCTTTGATGACAGACATTTTGTTTCTGATTTAATTTCTTTACTCATATTGATCTGTTTAGATTTCCTACTTTTCATAATTAAGACTTGGTAGGTTGTACATGCCAATAATATGTCCATTTCTTTAGGTAATCCACTTTGTTGATAATTGTAAATAATAAATTTTATTCTTTGTGAGATAGAGAGAAAGGAAGAATCAATTTTATTTAATTTTTAATGTGGCTTCCATTGCTCCAACACTTTGTTGTGTACTTGGTGCTGGGGTTCAAACCCATATCCTTGCGAATGCCAGGCAAGTGCTGTAACCACTGAGCAAACACTCAAGCCCCTGTGAGTTATTTTTAATAACTGTTCTTAATGTCACTGTTTTCTATTATTTTTCATCCTATCATTCATTTTTTCTGTGATATTTATTATTTCCTTTCTTTTATCTTTTGGCTTCGTTCTTGATTTTCTAGTTCTCTGTAGTGTTGGTGTGATGTTTGATCATTTATTTGGGACCTTTTTTCATTTTGATATAGGCATTTATTGTTATAAACTTTCCTCTTAAAACTCCTTTTGCTTTATTCTACAGGATGAGGCATATTGTTTCTTCTTTTGATCTCAATAAATTTTTAAAGTTCCTTTTAAATTCTCTGGTGATCCATTGACTGTTCAGAAGCATGTTGTTTAATTTGTATATATTTATGAATGTTCCAAAGTTCCTCCTCTTAGTGATCTCTAGTCTTATACCATTATGGTCAGAACAGATACTTGATATATTTTGTTTTCCTTATGTTTGTTAAGACTTGTCTTGTGGCCTAAGGTACGATCTGTCCTGGAGAATATTCCATGCAGTTAAAAATATTTTCTGCCACTATTGGATGGAATGGTCTGTATGTGCTACAGTTATTTCATCAAGAGCACAGTTTAAGTCTGATGTTTCCTTTATTTTTTGTTCAGATGATCTGGTGCTGAAAGTGGGGTGTTGAAGTCCTTTATTATTATTGTATTGTTGTTTGTAATTCCCTTCAGATCTTTTGATTCTTGCTTTACATTTTGAGGTGCCCTGGTGTTGAATATATATATCTATAATATCTTCTTGTTGAATTGAGCCAATTAACATTATATAATGACCTTAATTTTCTGTTTGCCAGTTTTCTACCTGTAGTCCATTTTTTATGATACATGTAGCTGCCCCTGAACTTTTGGTTTCTGTTTGCTTGAAATATTTTTCTACCATTTCACTTTCAGTTTAGGTGTATCCTTAATGCAAAATGTGTCTCTTGTAGGTGGCTATGGTTGTGGCTTACAGCTCAACAGCCACTCTCCATTGCTTGACAGTAAATTTAATCCATTTACATTTGAGGCAGTTATTGATAGATAAGCACTTACACTTTGCATCTTTTCTTTTTTTCCTCCTCCCCTCTTGCTGTCTTCTTTTTTGGTTAACTGATTTCCCCCACTGTTATGATCATTTTGTGTTTGTGTGTGTGTGTGTGTGTGTGTGTGTCTGTGTGTCTGCATGAATGCACATGCACATATATTTGTGGGTATTTATCTATTATAACTTTTTACTTTCTAATTACTATAAGGCTTAAAAAATATCTTATAGCCATAACAGGTTATTTTAAGATGATACAAATTTAACTTTGGAAAATAAAATTCTCTGTCTATACCTATTCCTCCCTACATTTTGAATTTTTAATTGACAACTTTTTATGTTGTATATTCCTCAAAAATTATAGGACTTTTACCTTTTATCCTTCACACTGAAGATGGTGTTAAAACATTACTATCACAGTAGATTATTTTTAATTTAATGGTGTACTTACTCCTCTAGTGTGTTCTAATTTTTAAATGTTCTTATCTTATTAGTGTGATTTTCTTTCAACTTGAAGAACTCCCTTTAATCCTTTCTGTAAGGTAGGTCTTATGGTGATACAGTCCCTCTTATATATATATATATGTTTTGTCTAGGAGAGTCTTTATCTGTCCTTTATTTTGAAGGATAGCTTTGCCGGTTATAGTATTCTTGGTTAGCAGTTTTTTTTTTTTCCCTTCAGTCCTTTGAATATATAATTCCATTCTTTCCAGGCCAGTTAGAAGCAATCTGCTGAGAGGTGTGATTGTTTTTCATTCATTCTTTTTTTTTTTTTTTGGTCAATTTTATGTTTATTTTTGTCTTTGACTGTTTGAATAAATATATCTAAGGGAAGTCTTATTTGGATTGAATCTTATTGAATACATATTACCTTCTTGCACCTGGATATTTAAATCATTCTTCAGGTTTGGAAAGCTTTCTACTACTATTTCTTTAGTAAGCTTTCTACCCTCTTATCCTTCCTTTTTCCTACTGTTATCTGACTCAAATATTAACATTTGATGACGGTTTGGACCCATAGTGTCCTCAAAATTTCCTGTGTTCATGCAGGAGGTAAAATGATTAAGTTATGAGAGTTTCAACACAATCATGGATTAATTCATTTGATTAATAATTTGAAAGGTCTGTAGGCAAATGGAGCACGGCTGGAGGAGGTGGGTCCCTGGGGGCATTCCCTGGAAGGTTTCATTTTCCTTGTGTCCCTTTTCACTCTCTGTTTCCTAGCTGCCTTTCCTCCAGCACCTCCCTTCCACCATGACGTTCTGCTTGACTTGGACCCAGAACAAGAGTCAGATGACCATGGCCTGAACCTCTGAAACTGAATTCTTCCTCTGAGTTTTATTTGTGTGTGTGTGTGTGTGTGTGTGTGTGTGTGTGGTATTCTGGTTGCATTAATAAAATGCTGACTAATGTAGATGATTTCTTATAAATTGTCTAAGCTTTTTTCATTCTTTTCCCTCCTCAACTATGCATTGCAAATAACCTGTCTTCTAGTTCAGACTCTTCGTTTTGCTCCATCCGGTCTGCTATCTATGCTCTGCATTGCATTTTCATCCCATTCATTATATTTTTCCAGTTTTCTGTTTGATTGTTAATGTGACTATTTCAATCTCTATTAATTATTTCATTCTGGCCAATTACTGTTTTCCTCACTTGTTAAATTATTTATATTACCTGGATATTTTTTGAACTTCCTTTAAAGAGTTATTTTTAGTTCGTTGTCAGGCAGGTCATTCATTCATATCCCTTTCTCTAAAGTTGATATGATTACTGTCTCTTTATGCATTATGTCTTTGTTGTGTTTCCCTGGTTGTTCTTGACTCTTGTGGATGTATGTCAATGTCTATGCATTTGAAGAAGAAGGTAATTTAAGTTCTGTAGACTGGCTGTGTTTGGGAAAGCTCTTCAACAGTCAACTGTCCAGAGATTACTGCCAGGCCTTCTGGCATGGCTCTGAAGCCTGGGGCTGCTGGATACTGTATTGTGCTAGGCAGCCCAAAAGTCTTGGGCCACGGTAGACAGCATTGTACAATGGTGGGGTGGACCATAGATTGAATCCACCTAAACAGGTGGCAGCAGGAACCCACCAGTTACCTAAATGGTTCTGGAAACTCAGTTTGTGGGTGATAGCCTGAAATTTGGGTCTGTGGAGCCTTTGTCAATGCTGGTATTACAATACAAGACCCAGTCTCACACTCACTTTTCCAACTTTCCTCTAAGCACATGATCCCTCTCTTTATTCTTTGCTGTCTGGGTTTGGAAGAGGGATGATACAGGTCACAAAATGGTCCCTCCTACCATCTTTTGTGCATCTTTTCTTACAACCGGGTAATGTGGTCACTTGGCTGCTTTCCTTAGCTTTTGTGGAGGTACGCTCATATATAAATAATTGTTCAAGTTGATGTTCTGTGCAGGGACAGTTGCTGGAGAATACTATTCTGCCATCCTTCTCTGCTCCCTCCTATATCCAGCTTTTATATTTTATGTTGCTTTCTAGCAAGTAGATATAAAATCTTACTGAAAACATATACCTCATTTTTATTAGAGTGGCTAGCTAAAAATTAAGAATAATACCTTTATTTGTACATTAAATTATGAATTTGAAAAAAATAGGAACAAAAGTGGTATAGTATTAATTATTCTGTAATTGCATAAACTCTAAATAATATAAAGAAAACAAACACAGACTTTCATCTCATTATTTGTTTCTTGTTAAATTCAATTTATCTAAATTGTGATTCTTTCCTAATTGCAAACCTCTTGCTTAGGAGTCATAATACCAAAAGAGACCATCATAATGAAACACAGGACATAGTGATATTGTAGAGTTTAAGAACTTGGAAAACTTTCTTTTATGAGAACTATTACTTAAACTAAAAAAAATTAGAGAAAAATTCTGGATCAGACTTGATGAAATAGGCTAAATCAGGAAAAGTAAGAAGAATATGAGTTCAGACCAGCATCATGTCATATGCAATAGAGACAGATATATGAGAAAACATACATGAGTGAATCATGGTGTTTGAGGTGAGCAGATATATGAGAATTAAAGTAAGAATATAAATAAAGCTAGCCAGAGAACCAACTCAAGTAACCAATATCAAAATGAGACAACTTGAGCCCAAGAAACTACTCTACTCTATTAAGTACTTTTACCCCTATAACTTAGAATTTTATCATCCAATATGGAGGCCTCTAGCCTCATGAGACTGTTTACATTGAAATTGCCTAATATTTAAAAACCCAATTCCTCAATCGTACTAACCACATGGAAGTGCTCAGTAACTACATGTGACCAAGAGCTGCTTTATAGTGTAGTAGAGATGTTGATCATTTTCATCACTAAAGAAACTTCTACTAAGAATAATTGATCTGGAAATAGTAATTTATACTATATTCAAACCTAAAAACTTTTTTACTTGATTAAAAAATATTTAATAGTATGTTTATTATTAAATAAAAATTAAAATAAAAATGAAAAGATAAATTAATATTTATATCATCAAACCAAATAAAAATCAAAAAGAAAAAAAATTCTACTACTCTTCTTATAACCAATCATAAAACTGAAGACAATAAATGAAGACACTCTACTCAAGCACTGCAAAACAGTCAGTATAAGACTAATTTTTTTAAAGAGATGGACAGTGAGAGAAAAAGATAATCAATTTTTTTATTTAGGTTTTCATGTAGCCTTCGTTGATCTGACACTTAGTTGTGTACATGGTGTTGGGGTTTGAACAAGGGTCCTTGTGCACGCCAGTCAAGTGCAGTAACTGCTGAGTCACTGCTCCAGCTCTAAGACTGTAAGTTTTAATGGCTGGGACACTAAAGGTGAGTTCCATCATCAGGATGGCTATCATCTTAGGAATACCATTTTGAACACAGCACACAGTGGGTCTTGAGCTGAGGAGTCTGATATTGAAAGCACCTTGCAGCATAGTTATTAGAATACATGGGAAAGGACATTGGAAATAAGTCATTTGCACAGAGGGTTTTCTGGTGCACTCTCAGCAATTAGGTGGACTGTGCTTGGACAGAGCACCACAATATGGGGCTTACTAGAGAGAAGCTACTAGGGAACTGAGCCTAGCTGGAGTATAGGAAACTTACATCCACTCTTAAAATCACCTTAAAGAAAAAAGGTAAAACATGACCTACACTATCTTTTTTTTTTTTTTAAGAGAGAAGGACAGTGAAAGAGAGAAACAGAGAGAATCAAAACAAATTTTTTTTAATAGAGAAGGACAGCAAGAAAGAGAGTGAGAGAGACAGAGAGAATAAAATTTTATTGAGTTTTTTCACATGGCTTTTGTTGCTTTGACACTTAGCTGTGTACGTGGGTGCTGGGGTTTGAACCCATGTGCTTGGGCATGCCGGTCAAGCGCCGTAACCACCAAGCCATCACTCCAGCCCCAAGAATCATCATTTTTAAGGGAAGATAACAGAATTTAGAGTTTCTATAATGAATCATTTGATATGCTGAATATAATGAAATAGGGACTTATAATCTATAGTCAATGCAAAAAATAGGCAATAGAAACTGAACCATAGATGCTATAGATGTTTGGTTAACTGAAAATTTTAAAACAACTATTATAGGGGCTGGGGATTTAGCTCAGTGGCAGAGCGCTTGCCTAGCATGCACAAGGCCCTGAGTTCGGTCCTCAGCCCTGAAAAAAAAATAAAAAAATAAAACAACTATTATAAATATATTCAAAGAAGTGAGGGGAAATGTACTCAAACAGGGAATTATCAGCAAAGAAAGTATAAAAAATCAAATAATTCTTAAGCTGAAAAATGTAATGATTACAGTGAAAAATTTGTGGACAGAATGAACAGATTGGAGATTTTAAAGAAATGGGTCAGAAAACTTTATGAATATGTGGGTAATGGATTATCCAATGTGAAGAATGGAGAAAACAGGACTTCGAGATGGCATTCACCCCACCTTTAGTGACTCCGAGAAGCTCCTGAGATTCACCTCAGGCTGCAGAACAGCACCCAGATTCCCATGGAAGGACAAAGCTCCCAGTGTGGGGGAACATTATCCCCCGCTAATTTTTTAACTCCAAAGGAATAATGTGGTCCATTAACGAATATAAAGGAGATCTTAGTGGAGCCTGCTGCACTCAGCCCCACACATGGGGGGAGGGGAGCTGCTTTGGAGGGGAGGAAACGGAGCAAGTTTCCTAACCAAATACCGTAACCGGCCAGCTGCGAACTCCCTGATCTGACTGCTCTTAATTTACATGATCTTGCATGAAGCACTGGGAATTAATTGCTCACATTAGCGAACTTGCAGCTGTCCTTGCAAGCCAGCGGCGGCCACCATTGTGATGTTTCCCTGAGGGCGGGGCAGGTTGCTCAGCAAAAGAGCTGTTTTGGGCCTTTAGACAACACGGCCAGAAAACCAAAATCTATTGCCCTGAGATCGGGCCCTTTCCCAAAGGGTCTGCGTGGTGCTGGGTGTTCACTCTCCACCTCTGGTCGCTGGAGGAGCCGGGGAAGGAGAGGATTCGACACAAGATCTTTAACTCAATCATGGCGGACAACAATTCTCCACTGGTGCCCTTGGGCTATAAGAGCTGATTTTAAAGTCCTTTAACATACGTGCTCGCACCAGCGTGGGAGAGCGGGACAGGGTGGGTTGCCCAGCAGCGATGGGGGACCTCAGTCCCCATGATCAAAAACAGAAGTTACCGCTCCCCCACAAACTGCCCATCTGCCCTGGGGGCTGTAGGGAACTGCCATTCACCTCTCCAGCTTGCAAACCTCTCCTTTGGCGACATTTTGCCCTTCTGCTGCCCCTCTTCTCACCCAAATAGGAGGAGCCTGTGAGCAGAACTTATTCCAGCAGGGCACATCTCTTTAAAGGGGATCCTCTGCTTCAGCCTCTGCTTGATATCTGCCTCAGGAAGCTTTGAATATATGGGGCAGCATGGGCTTCCCCTTAGCAACTGAGTTCCTTGGGTAGCCAAGGCTTCACTGGCTGTGACCTCTCTAGCAGGGCGCCTCCTAGTGCTTGCAATTGAGAACCACATAAGCACTGGCATGATCTGGTCCATCTTCCGTGGGCTTCAGTCAACCCTAAAGAGCAGCTCTTGGGACTTCTGAAGATCACATGACAAGTAGAGTGGGTCACCAGTGATCCTGAGGAAGTGAGTCTCAGGCTAGCCACTCTCCTTGGATCAGTCAGAGACCAACACATCTACACTAGGATCAACTCGATTGTCTACAACTTCTGAGCCCCAGGTCCAAGAGATTTCTAGAGTGTGGATAGGCAGCAAGCAACCATCTCAGGATTAGAACCCAGGGAGAGCTGACTACCCCTTTGCAACAGAAAATTTTGAGGCGATCCTCTAAGAAAAATCAGGCCACCGGACTTAACCAAACAGCTTCTCCTCCAACAAGCTCAACTCTGAAGAATCCCCAGCTTGATGTCAGATTTGAATGCATCCCCCCATAGTACATACTTGCTGACCTAGGCGGCAGAAAAACTCAGAACTTTACCAACTAGTTTTGTTTTTTTGTTTACCTCTTGTGTGTGTGTGTGTGCTTTCTTCATTTTTTTTTTAAACAGGAACTTGGCTGGAATATACTATTTTTAAATTTTTAACATTACTGTGGGTTTTCTTTCTCCTTTCTTGCTTTATGAATAATACTGAATTTGGTGTTGGTGGATGTAAATATTTATCCGTGCCTATGCATTGGTGATTGGCTCTTACTTACTCTATGTCTTCTTGAACCTATGGCTATCCCTATAACATTGGGTTCCTATCAGGAAAACATTTCATGATAAAATATCCTCAGCCTCTGGTGAGTGAAGCTAACCATGCCTCATACTAACCTCTTCCTCCACTATACTCTGGTAATCCCTAAATATAAGCATCTTTCTCTCAATCTCACTCCAAGTCTTTACCCTACCCGCACCCAATTTCTATGTTTTCCTTAGTCCTAATAGAATATCCTACTCCCCCTGAATCCCTTGTTCCCCTATACTCTAAAATAGGTGTGATTTTATACCCCTCCAATTCACCTCCTTGACTTCCAGTCATTCCTTCTCCCCAATTTCAGAGAGACCCTAATACCTGAAGAAACAGACATGCTTCAAAATGGGTTCTTGCTTGCTATCATAATATACAGTGAGAGTTCTCTCAAAGAAAGCTGCTACTATTGGTGCTAATCATCAGCTCATCTGTTTTAGTTGAAATGGACTAGTATTTGCACCTATAGCCTCTCAATTTCTCATAGAATGGTCTAGCATCTTTAGGTCTGTATTGACCAAATAGCTCACCTTCAAAATGAAGCAATGCCATAAGAAGCCCCAATTACTTCACCAAGAGTAACAAGGTTGACATAAAAGACAAGTCTCTGACTCATAAAAGGAGGAAAAGGGCAAATAACTCTCCTCCTCAGCCCCACAACTCTCCACCCAAGGATCCCATAGAAGGGGCCCTAGATGAAAACCAAAGACATTGTATCAACATTTTGATTAATAATACAATCAAAGAGTTAAGAGATGAAATAAGGAAAGAGATCAGAGATCAATTTCAAGAGATGAGAGACAACTTCTACAGGGAAATTAGGGAGCAATTCCATGAGATGAAAGATCAGCTATACAAAGATATTGACATTCTGAAGAGATGTAGCACAGCTATCAGGATTGAAAAATATGGTTAACCAATTCAAATCTTCACTGGAAGATACCAACACCAGAGTATACTCCACTGAAAACAGAACTTCAGCACTTGAAGAACAAGTTTCGGACAATGATGATCAGATAAACATTGTAGAATTCAAAGAAGAAAAACAAGATAAACAGCTTATATTACATAATCAGAACTTCCAAGTAATATTTGATGAGATGAGGTGCAATAATCTGAGAATCATTGGCCTGGAGGAAAACTCCAAACAGCAAACAAGAGGCTTCAAGAACCTTTTAAGCAAAATCGTAAGTGAGAACTTCCCTCATTTTGCTATTGATCCGGAATACCACATCCAAGATGCTTATAGAACACCAAATAGACCTAATCAATGGAGAAACTCACCAAGACATATCATATGCAAAATAACAGAGCAATTAAAGAGAGAATTCTAAAAGCAGCTAGAGAAAAGTTCCAAATCACATTCAGAGGCAAACCAATTGGGATCACTATGGATTTTTGAGAGTAAACAATGAAGGCCAGAAGAACTTGGAACAATATCTTTCAAGTGTTAAAAAATAACAACTTCCATCCAAAGACATTATACCCTGCAAAACTCACCTTTAAATGTGACGGGGAAATTAAATACTTCAATGATAAACTCAAGTTAACAAGATACTTGAACACAAATCCTACTCTACAAAATATTCTCAAAGATGTTCTACATTCAGAGGAAAATACCAATGATATCCTAAGTCCTTAAACAAGAGCGAGTCAATAATCGTATTATACACAAGATGACTTCCAAGATGACTCAAAATTCTGTAATTGATACAAAGTCAGAGACTCAGCCTCCCATATCTATTTTAACTTTGAATGTGAATGGTCTCAACGCCCCAATTAAAAGACAAAGACTGGCCCACTGGATCGAAAAACAAAATCCAACAATATGCTGCCTGCAAGAGATATATTTGACACCCAAAAAGAGACACAGGCTGAAAGTGAAAGGATGGCAAAATGTCTACCAGGCCTGTGGCCCAAAAAAGCAAGCTGGTGTGGTGATTCTAATTTCTGATAAAATCAATTTCCAACTAAAACTAGTCAGAAAGGACAAAGAGGGTCAGTATATCACGCTAAAAGGGACAGTCCATCAAGAAGATATAATGTTAATTAACATTTATGCCCCCAATTACAACCTCCCCACATTTGTGGAAAAAATACTTAAGGACATTAATCTCCTTATTGACCTCAACACAATAATTCTGGGCAACTTCCACATACCACTATCAACTCTAGACAGATCATCAAAGCAAAAAAAATCAATAAAGACATCTCCAATCTGAACAACTCTATTAATCAATCAGGCTTAACAGATATCTACAAATATTCCATCCTAAGACAGCTGAATTTACCTTCTTCTCAGCAGCTTATGGATCTTTCTCTAAAATAGACCACATCCTAGTTCACCGGGATAATCTTAACAAATATAAAAAAGTGGATATAATCCCATGTATTCTGTCAGATCATAATGCTATGATCTTAGCAATCAACAACAAGAGAAACAACAGAAACTACTCAAATACTTGGAAATTGAATAACTACCTCTTATACTAAGGATGGGTAAAAGAGGAACTGAGAGCAGAAATTAAGAAGTTCTTGGATTGAACGAGAATGAGGAAACAACATACCGAATCCTCTGGGACAGTATGAAGGCTTTCTTAAGAGGTAAATTTATAGCACTGAGTGCATACATCAAAAATCTAGAAAGAGATCAGATTAATAGCCTTATGCTTCAACGCAAATGACTACAAAAGGAGGAACAATCCAACCCCAAATCTAACAGAAGACAGGAAATTACCAAAATCAGAGCTGAAATAAATGAAACTGAGAACAAAAAACTATACAAACTATTAACAAAACTAAGAGTTGGTTCTTTGAAAGAGTCAACAAAATCGACAGACCCCTTGCCAACCTCACCAAAAGGAAGAAAGAAATGAAGCAAATCAACAAAATCAAAGATGAAAATGGAGACATCACCATAGACTCTTCCAAGATCCAGAAGATTATCAGAACATATTTTGAAAATTTATCCTGTGCCAAGTTTGATAACCTGGAGGACATGGACAGGTTCTTGGACACACATGACATCCCTTCTTTACCACAGGAGGACATTGAAAACCTAAACCAACCTATCACAGATAGAAAAATTGAAGCAGCAATCAAAGCTCTCCCAAAAAAGAAAAGCCCAGGTCAAGATGGATATATGGAGGAATTCTACCAAGCCTTCACAGAAGAACTAACACCGATCCTCTACAAGCTCTTCCATGAAATTGATAGAGCGGATCACTCCCAAACACTTTTTATCAAGCAAATATTACACTGATTCCAAAGCCCAACAAAGACACATCTAGGAAAGAAAACTACAGACCAATTTCCCTGATGAAAATCGATGCAAAAATCCTTAACAAAATTTTAGTTAATTGGATACAAAAGCACATTAAAAAGATAATTATAATCAAGTGGGCTTGATCATAATTATATACATAAAAATAGACATTATGATCAAGTGGGCTTCATTCCAGGAAAACAACGCTGGTTCAACATACACAAATCAATAAATGTAATCCACCACATAAACAGAATTAAAAACAAAAATCATACAGTCAACTCAATTGTTGCGGAGAAGGTATTTGATAAAATTTAAAACCACTTTATGCTCAAAACTCTGGAAAAGATGGGGATCAAGGGAAGATCCTTTAACTATGTCAGATCCATTTACGACAGATCCATAGCCAACATTATCCTCAATGGAGAAAAACTGAAACATTTCCACTGAATTCATGAACAAGACAAGGATATCCACTTTCACCACTCTTGTTCAATATAGTCTTTGAAATCCTTGCCAGAGCTATCAGGCAAGACAAGGAAATCAAAGGTATTTGTATAGGAAAAGAGGAAGTTATCTCTATTCACTGATGACATGATTCTATACCTAGAAGAGCCAATATCAACAGTCAGATAACTCCTAGAGCTTATAGATGATTTCAGCAAAGTAGCTGGCTACAAGATCAACTCCAGTAAGTCTCTAGCTTTCCTTTACTCCAGCAACAAATCCTCAGAAGAAGAAATCAGGAAATCTCTCCCATTCACCATCTCCTCCAAAAAACATGAAATACTTGGGCATTAACCTTACAAAGGATGTTAAGGACCTCTACAAGGAAAACTATCAAACACTAAAAAAAGAAATTACAGAAGACCTGAGTAGATGGAAAAACATTCCATGCTCATGGTTAGGCAGAATCAATATAATAAAAATGGCCGTTCTACCCAAAGCCCTATACAGATTCAATGCAATCCCTATCAAGATACCTATGTCATTCTTCACAGACATAGAAAAAGCAATTCTCAAGTTCATATGGAATAAAAGGAGACCCAGACTAGCCAAAACATTACTCTGTAGAAAGGAAGAAGTAGGGTGGTATCTCAATCCCTGACCTGAAATTATACTACAGAGATGTAGTAGCAAAAACAGCATGGTATTGGTATCAAAACAGAACTGAAAATCAGTGGTACCAAATAGAAGATCCTGAGACAAACCACCATATCTTCATCTATTTGATATTTGATAAAGGGGGCAAAAGCATAGTGTGGAAGAAAGACAGCCTGTTCAACAAATGGTGCTGGACAAATTGGACAGCCATGTGTAGACAACTGAAGCTGGATCCTTATCTTTCACCCTGCACAAAAATTAAATCAAAATGGGCCAAAGATCTAGATATTAAGCCAACAACTTTAAACTTACTAGATAAAGAAGTAGGGTCAACACTACAACACATAGGTGTCAGCAGCGCCTTCCTCCACAAAACTCCCATGGCTCAAGCAGTAAAGTCAAGAATAAATGGGATGCAATTAAACTAAAATGTTTTTGCACAGCTAAAGATCTAGTCAAGACCATCATGAGAGAACCTACAGAATGGGAGAAACCCTTTGCCTGCTACACCTCAGACAAAGGGCTAATATCCAGAATATACAAGGAACTGAAGAAATCAAACACCAAAATCACAAATAATCCAATCAATAAATGGACTACGGAGCTAAAAAGAAATTTCTTACCAGTGGAATTCCAGATAGCCCATAAATATATGAGAAAATGCTCTACATCATTAGTTATAAGGGAAATGCAAATCAAAACTTCAATGAGATACCACCTCACTCCTGTTAGAATGGCAAAAATGAAAAATTTCTAACAACAACAGATGCTTGAAGGGATGTGAGAAAAGAGGAACACTGTTACACTGCTGGTGGGACTGCAAACTGGTTCAGCCACTATGGAAAGCAGTGTGGAGAATCCTCAAAAAATTAAGGATGGAACCACCTTACGACCCAGCTATCCCACTCCTGGGGATTTTCCCAAAAGAGTTAGAATCAGCATATTATAGTGATGTGGCTTCCTCAATGTTTATAGCAGCTCAATTTACTATAGCTAGACTATGGAACCAATCCAGATGTCCCTCACTCGACGAATGGATACAAAAACTTTGAGATATATATATATATATATATATATATATATATATATATATATATATATATATA
>PVKS010031023.1:0-23817 GCA_004027875.1 Aplodontia rufa
AACTCGGCCCCTCGGAGGATGGCTCACTAGGTTGTTCTGCCCGCTTCTCGCACAGGAACGCTGCGGGGAGCGACTCCTCTTCCCCTGTCCCCAGTCCTGTCCTGCTGGCGCCCGGTTCCCAGTGTCCTGCTGGCCCCCCCGGGGAACGGCTAAGGTCCCCCGAGGCTGTTCCGCCACTCCCCGCTCCAGAACCCAGGAGGGAGCAACATTCATGTACATGTGCATGCATGTACATACACAACTATATACCCACACACAAAAATAGGTAAATGAAATGGTTATTTTCAATTCTGATTAAATACCATGTTTTACTTTAGACTTCCCCTTTCAATATTTGTATCTCCCTTCTCTACAGTGAGAATCCTGACTGCTTATTATTACCAATATATTTACTTACTGAAACAATTTGGAAAATACCATTTTCTTAGCATCTTCACTTATCTTTTTGCTGGAGGAGGCAAATTAAGAGAATAAATAAACTTCCAATTTCTCTAACCTTTCTTAAACTACCAAATTTCAGTCTGGATCTTTGAGTTTCACAAGTCCTTTCTCCAGACAACATGGACAAATTCCAGGGTCTGCTAAAACACACTTCAGTGGCTATACTCAAAATTTGCCTGAAAAGTGATGACTTTTAATCAAAATCTAGTGTCCTAAGGCAAAACCTAGGCATTTGGTTGAAAATTTGCTACCCATAACAGTAAAAATACCCTTTCTCCCCTCTTTGCACATCAAAGACCTGACAAAGGAGTATTAACCCTTTGATATGAACCTGAAAATAAAGTAAGGGGTACCTAAGTCTATAAGATAAATACAATTCATTATTTTTAGAGTGCTAATTTTTTAAAACTTTAACAGATTATAGAGCAAATTTTTAAGAGAAAAAGGGAGCACAAGAGAATCAATTTTATTTATTTTTTTCATCTGGCCTTTATTTCTCCAAAATTAGTTGTGTATATGGTACTGGGGTTTGAACCCAGGTCCCCATGCATGCCAGGCAAATGCTCCAACCACTGAGCCACTTAGAGTGCCAATTTTATTTAATGGGTAATAAATACATTATTTGCTATTAAAATGAACAAGTTGTAGGTTAATTTGAAAAATTGCTTCATATTTTAAGGGAAAAAAGGTGATTGGGATTTGTACTTGGGTTTATTCAAACTGTACAAACAGAATTCTTTGGACTTCACATTTTCTCTCCCCTGATATTAAGGGACTCTTCAGTGGACATGGACATATTAGAGATACTCTGGTGAACTGGCAAAGCATGAATGTATGACCAGTTATACACTTGTTCAGATCTTGTCTCAAACTCTTACTAGTTGTTTGTTTTTGGATAAATTCCTTACCTCTCTTGAAGATCTATTTATTCACCTGTAAAATAGGGGAACGAATAATCGCCTCACAGGGTTAGTGAGGGATTAAGTGATATAATGAATGTAACATATCCTTAAATATCAAGTGCTCAGTACATGGAAGGCTTTTACTTCTCTCCCCACTTTCCCTTTGCCATTTCTTTCTCAATGTGCTCCAAAATTGCACACTCACCTGGATGCCTACTCTGGTCACTCAGAAGCCTCAAATCAGAAAATTCAATCAAGTTTCCACTATCTTTAAATATATTCTCCAAAAATGACTTTTGTTTAATTCGCATGTTTAAAAAATAATTTTCCAATAATTTTTCATATAAATCTCATTTGTTCTTTGTAACAAAGATATATGTTACATAGAGAAGAAATGATCTCGATGTGAAAGACAATGGAACTGTGTCTTAAAGAAATTCTGTGACTTTCTCAATGTCTAATGATGAATGAGGAGTTGGGACTTAGATTTCCAACACAGAATGACTGGGAACCTTAAGCTCAGCATAATCATGGGCAGGGTTTTTTTTTCTTCCTTTTTTTCTGTCTACATTTCTTCCTTAGCATTTCCAATTCATTGTTTCTGGTGTACAATTTAATCAGTGCTTGCCCAAATCACTGAATTCCTTCCACTGATACATGAAAATGGTACTGTCTCAAGACAGTTGAGTTATCTTCTTTCCAAAACAGTTGTGGGTGGATATATCTACTTTTTCACAGTAAAACTCCAAACCTTATCCACAGGTTTGTTCTCTTGCCTCAAAGCTGTGAAAACATAATCACAGAATAATCCATCTTTGAACATTTCCAAATGTTCAAGTTGTTTTCTCTGAGTTATTGATTTATGACCTTGCCTACCTCATTACACTAAGAATTTTTAAAACCCTTTCAGAATATGAAGAATCATTAGTAAAGTCAATAACATTTTTCTTATGTTTCATAGCCTTTTAAATCTAATTTTGATTATTCTACCTAAAGATTTATTAGAGTTGCATCTTCCTTCCTTTTTTCTTTATACTCTCTGGACCTGATAATGAACAAAGACATATCAATAGGTTAGAAACCAGGAGGATGAACCTGGGGATGTGACTAAATGATAGGGTACTTACCTAGCATATATGAGGCCCCAGAATGGGGGCAGGGGAAGAAAGGAAAGAAGAAGAGAGAAAAAGGGAAAAGGAAAGGAAAAGCAATCACGAGGGTGAAAGAAAAATATCCTGGTCAATCTGACTAGTCAGTGAGTTCTTGCATAATTAGGGACTGGTTGTACAGTTCTCCTTTTGAGGAATGCAGTCACATATTTCTTGGAGTATAGGCTCAATTCAGAATCCCCTCATTAAATTGTATCTCAGATGTCTGTTTTCATGACTGCATATCTGGTAAAAAAAAATCTTAGATATATTCTGAATTTAGAAAGAAAAAATCACCAGAAAAACAACTACCCCAAAACACATATATTTTTGTGAGCAAAATAGAAAAATGCATAGAGTCTAAAGTAGATCTTAGGAAAACCATGAATATAAAAATTCCATTTCTGCTTTGGAGGCACTAAAGACAGTGAATTTTATCATTTCATTGTTGTCCTGACTTCTTATTTCATTCTATGTGTAGTACCTAAATATTATACAGATATTAGATTAACTGAAGGATTGAGTTTAGAACATGAGAGCAACAGAGACCCTTTTTAAAAGACCCTGGATGTTGGTTATCACCAAAAAATATGAAGCCCAGCTCTATCCTCAGAGATTAAAATTATATAAAATAATACAAAATACCCTAGTTCTTATACTATTTTAAAAGGCATAATCTAGCTTAACCTAATTGAGACTTTTAGAGCAACAAGTAGAAAAAATAATGAAGTATCTTGAAAGTCTTTAAAATTAAGATGCTCTGTCACTATGTGTAAGTCCATAATTTTCACATAAAAGATTAGAAATCAAAATATTTCCTTTAGTTTAATTATTGGTACCCAGTACACTATTTTGGGAATGGCAAGTTTGGAAAGGTTAAAAATAAAATATTATCTAAAGCAGTCTATAAGCAGGTTTTCATCTCACTATGCAATCATCTCTTTTCTTTGTGTCTTCTGTTTTTTTTCCAAACTTCCTATTAGTTCCCATGATAGTTACTTTGGAGGCATTAAATAAAAGATACAAATAATTAGATGTAATAAAGTGCAGAATGTTTCCTTATTGTTTTTGTTTTCAACTACTTATGCTAAAACACCAAAAGGGATAAAAATTGAATGCAGCACAGACCTGTCCTCTAAAAACTCACTTTTACCCACTAGTCATTTCATAAAATTTATTTATAAAAGTATTATTTATTATCAGTAAAGACATCAATATCAAATTAGTCTTCTTTAGTCTGGAGTTTCCCTCTCTAACTGTATTAACTTCATGTCAGATCAAAACCTCTTTTCCCAGGGCTAGAGCAGTGGCTCAGTAGTTAAGGTGAGTTCAAACCCCAGCACCACTTACACAGCGAAGTCTCAAAGCAATGAAAGCTACATGAAAGACTAAATAAAATTGATTCTCTCTTTCTCTTTCACACTGTCCCTCTCTTTTTTTTAAAAAAAAAAACCTCTTTTCCCACAAGTGATCAAATACACATACATGCTCAGTTTATTAAAAGTTTTCCTCTTTTTATTGTCTCTATGTATACATTTAATTGATCCTAAAAATTAAGTCATACAATGAGAAATCCTTTTCATTCTTCTCTCCTGGCCTCAGCAAATTTTCTGAGTATTGCATAAGAGGTACTGCCGCATGTCACCTTGTGATTGAAAAAGATCACTCTCACAGTCCCTAGAGCAGTGGAAGAGAATTAGATACACAAAGATAAAATTTCCATCTGATATTTTATGACTGTCTTTGGATCCACTTATCAAAAGCCAGGGTTAAATGATATGTTTTCTTTTAAAAGAAAGTTGTAAGGATGAGAAGGATATTTTTTAATTAATTAATTAATTAATTAATTTATAAATACAGTAAGTCTGGCCATGGCCAAGGCAAAGTGGCACACACCTGTATTCCAAGAGACTCAGGAGTCTGATGCAGGAGGGTCACAATCAGCAACTTAGTGAGACCCTGTCTCAAAGTAAAAAAGGGCTTGATATGTAGCTCAGGGTAGAGTGCCCTTGGGTTCAGTCCCCAGTACACATACACACACACACACACACACACACACACACACACACACACGGGGGGGTAGGGAGGGAGGAGAGTAGAGATCATTACAAGTGGGAGTGTAAATTGGTACAACCACTTTTATATATTATTTGGCTGTATTTAATAAGTTTAAATATATAGATGCTCTACAAACAACCAGTTCAACCCCTAGTTTTATACCCATAAGAGATGTACATGTATATTTACTAAAAGACTCTTCAGGATTCTCACAGTAGCAGTATTAGAAATAGTCAAAAAAGTGAAACTATTCATATCACAAATCAATAATGTATTGAATAAATAAATTATAGTATATTCACCAACCAAATCTTTTGCAGCAACTAAAATGAGGAATTTGTTGTTGCGTTCGACCAGCGAAGCAGCAATAACGACACGTACACTCTTGTTGCTTGTGGAGATCTCTCTTTAATCAGGAAATTGTACCGCTTATATAGCGAAAGTAGTCCAATCAGCAGGTTGTTGCTATGAGGAAGAAAACTCTGCTGGCTCCTATTGGTTGTCCCTAGGTGGTCAGATATTGCAAGCATACCAACCAGGAACAGCAAGAGGTCAGCTGACCAGGCTTGGCCAGCTGCCAGCCACCATCTCAAAGCTGCCTGCGTTGCGTGGCCTCCGGGTGCCGCACGCCACATTTGTAACTTCATACAACAGCGTAAATATGAGGTAAATGTAGACAGACACAAAGCATATGCTGTATTACTGTATTTATATAAAATTCCAAGATAGGCAGGATAGTGATTTCCTTGGGCAGGGGAGAGACAGGAAGACATCATAAAAGGAATTGCTTGCATGCTAGTAAATTCTATTTCTATCTTTTATTTTAAAGAAAACTGTTTAAAGATACTAAAATAACTTTGAAAACCAGTAGGCCATACTAAGATGTGTATATTTACCTAATTTACCCTACTTTCATTGTCACTATTATTTCTGTGTTTTTTATTGCTGGTTAGTTTAATTCTAGTATAAGTTGGGAGCAGTATTTTGTATCACATTCATTTTGAGTTTATGAAGCCAATTAAGTATTTTGGTTTAATTTGCATGGTGCATTCTTAATTTCTTGCATCAAGGTTTCCCATTTATTGTTCTAGAGTGCCAAGGTTTTGAATAAACAATCTTTTTATCAGTCAGTGATGTGAAAAACTGTCAAAGTGAAGCAGAAGTAGTCGTGAGTCTATAATTTTGACAAATGACATTGCAGTCCAGGTCCCTGCTAACCATGGTTATAGATAATACATTGAGAAATAGGTCTTGAAAAATTAATTATAACCAGTTCTAGAGACTAAAATGAATGTAAAAAGCAGGGAGAAAAAGTTAACAAAAGGAAATGATAAACAGCAGCTTATTGAATTGAAGTAATAATATCTTGCCATGTAAACAGAAAGATAATTAAATACACAAAAGAAACTAAATTGGAAGGTGTTGCCTTGACCAGAAAAGATGGAGAAATCATTCTTTTTGAACTTGGAAAGGTTAAAGTCATGGCAGGAAATAAAATTAAATTCAACCAGGGGAACACAGGGGTTATTCTGCCTGGGGAAAGTAATCTGAAACACAAATATTCTGTGGGAGAGGAAAGCTGGAAAGGCCAATATCCTGAGAGAGGCCAAGGAGAGGAAAAGCATAAAAAAAATTCAAGGTCCAACCAGGACCTAAGAAAAATGGAGAGAAAGGCCAGTCAGTGATCATTCTTAACTTTGAGGGATCATTTCTTCCTCTTTCCCTTTGAGCTACCGGAGAGCTTCTTTCAAAGTCAATACAAGTTTAAGGCAAACAACAAAAAAGTCAAATTAGAAAATCTTGTGTAGACATCACCTAAATATGAAGTGATGTGAAGGAAAGACATTGTATTTCTGATCCTTGCACTGTTACTTAGGAAGACCGAAGGTCTCCTTTAAAAATCATACAACATGTGCACATGCTTGTATGTATGTATGCATGTTTGTGTGTTTTGGATTCTTTATTGTACCGCTGTGCTTAGAGCACAATTGATTAATCTGATTTTGAGCCTAGATTTGTGGTTTTGGTCCTCCCCAACCTTGCCCTCCACCTCATCAAATATAAAAGCTTTCTCCAGCACTTTGAACCTTGCCCCCTTTTTTTTTCAATTTTCTTTTGGTGGTTATATTTACTGGAACTGTGCCTGAATACACGCTGTATATTCTATAAATAATTCATAGGAAACATTACATGCTCTATTTTATGTTAAAAACATTTCATTTTCTGGTAGAAACTCTAGTACTAGCAAAATGTCAATAAAATGAAGGCATGCAAATTTTAGAGAAAAGCACCCTGAATTACTATGATTCCAACTCATTTTGTATAGGTTCAGTCAAATTTTCTCACACTCTTATCAATTTATTAACTTTTGGTACTATTTCAGTAAATTTTCTTCTAAACATGAGTTTTTTTAATATAATTTGTAATGAACCCTGTTAACGTATAGAAATCTGAATATTACTGGTTGCCCAGAAAGAAGATTTGTTTGTACTGTGATAAAAGTCTTTGTTTTCAGAAGCATATCTTTGGACATATTCACTTAACTGAAAGGCAATGAGATAACTTGGTTTCATAAAATTTGAGATGTGTCTTCTTTGGAGTTCTTTAAACAGATCCTGAGACAAGGACTTGGGTACAGGTAATTTATTTGGGAATCAATCTCTGCAAGCAAAATAATAAGAGTGCATTATTGAGGAATCACATTTGTGAGCACATGGAACTTTAACCCAACTGGAGATTATTCTGAGAAACTCTATGGAGCATGCTTCAGAATTGATGTCCCTAGAGGGTGAGGCTGGTATATTTGTTCACAGTTTCTCATCCTCCATAAGTAATGGTTGGTTTTGTTTTGTTCTTGCCTAAAGAAATGTGAATTCTAGTGAGGCACAATAATACCCATTTAAAAAGGAAAAAATCATGGGTGGTGTCATATATTAGCATTTGATGGGAACATTGTAGGTTGCTCATCGAAGGCTCTTACCTGGTGGCAAGTATGGCATGAAAGGGCAATGGCAATATCTATTTTCTGCACATGGTTGGCAGTGGTGGATATAAGGTGTTGGCATCTGAGTGAAAGACTGTGCATGGTGGAAGTGGGTGATCCAATAAGCAGAGAAAACAACATGTCAAGGAGTTTTGGTGGTCCTTATGAGGTCAGGCAGAAAGGCCAATTAACCTTTATGAATTAGGAACCAGAGATTTCTGTGTCAAAGTCATGATTTCTCTCCCTAGAAAAAGAGAACTGCGAATGTAATACAGAGTCTCAAATCCAAAGGAGTATTAGTGATCTCAAGATTGCTGTAACAAAACGTCATTCTGAACTGGAGAACAGGGCAGAGAATTAAAGCTCATGAGCCAAAGGGACACTGCAGGAATCTGTGGACACTGAATTTGCCTGTGAACTCCATTAAATGTAGTACTGCAGCAATCCAATTACGTCCAAACTCATGATAGAATTATTCTAAGCATGTAGGTTGGAGCAGTTGGTGGAGTACAGGGATAGAAGTTGGAAAGATACCAAGGCAGGAAAGTCCAGCATTTGTTGACATGTGTCAACAGAGTAGATTCTTGATATCTTTGAAGAAGTAAATTTATTCAGTCATAGTTTTCCAATTGAGTAATAGGCACATATATTTCTAGAATGTCAGTATACATAATTCACCCAAATAAAATGCTCATACATTTGTCAATTTCTACTTAAAAGCTGTGTTAAACTTTCAAGATATTTGTTATTATCTGAGGACCGAACTCGGGGCCTTGTGCATGCTAGGCAAGTACTCTGCCACTGAGTTAAATCCCCAACCCCTGTTACTCTCTTTTTATGAATAAAGTAGTATTCAGGATATAAAAAAATAGTTCCTGCCTTGTAGGAACTTGCAATATTATTAAAAGTACACAATTAAGGGCTGGAGTGGTGGCTCAGTGGTTGGAGCACTTGCCTTCCAGGTTCGAACCCCAGCACCATGTACACAACTAAGTGTTGGAGAAACAAGGCCAAATGGAAAAATAAATAAAATTAATTCTTTCTTTCTTTCTTTCTTTCTTTCTTTCTCTCTCTCTCTCCCTCTCTCCCTCCCTCTTCACTCTTTAAAAAAAAGGACACAATTAACAAATTATAAGTATTTCTAGCACCTGGCATTCTTCCCTAAACACAAAGGTAGTTGATACCAATTTACTAAATTAAGAATTTATAAGAAAATCCAATGTCTTCCTAATATAATTAAAACCATGTATTTCCAAGTTTAGCAAAGAGAACAATCTCCACCTGAAAAGGAAAAGATGGGTTTTGTAGAACCAACAATTACCTTATTAACCTTTCCATTGAAGTCTCAATATTTCCTACTGCCAATGTGACAGCCTAAGGAGGTGTGGATTTCTCCAGAGTGAAATCATGACTTTTCCTAAAATACTGCAAATCATACTTTACATTAAGATGAAATATTTAATAATTAGTACTTAAAATAATTCCTGATATACAGTAAGTACTATATAAGCCCATTATACATGTTAATTCATTTTATCTTCACAAAAATGTGTGAAGTACCTACTGTAATCATCAGGAAACCGAGGCACAGAATGGTGAAGTAACTTGTTCATGTTTACTTAGGTAGGAGATGTCAAACCAAGTTCCCTGCACAGGTAGTGTGACTCCAGAACTCATTGTTGTGAGTAGTACTCAATCCTGTTCCAAAATTTTATTCAGATCCACAGAGAGCAAGGGAAGTAATCCTTGGGAGAAACATGATGAATATGTTAATTATACAGAAAGGCTTATTCATCTTAATTTTTGCTTCTCCTACTTGGGCAAGTTACTTCTATCTTTCTCCTTATACTCTATAGTGTCCTCAAAAGGTTCAAAAGATCCTGAAAAACAGCAGAAGTTGATTTTACTGTCTTTCTAAGGTCTTCTATCTGAACCTGGTTGTCCTTATTGGACTGATACCAGTGATACTCATTCGTTATAGGAGACCCTACCTGCCGTACTTCCATCTTTATATATCTGGAAACAATTGGAAAATAACTATTAAAAAACAAAATGTTACAATCCACAGTTAGTGCACATAATAACATAGCTAAAATATGTTGTTCTACTATCTTAGGTGAAAATACAAAACATTAGTGGGAATATTCAGAGTTTGCAATCAGTGATCTAGTCAGTTTGGGAGTTAAACACAGAAGCATCCTGAATAAAGGTGAATATGTAGATTAATTTACATATGATACGGAGTACATTGGACTTATTTTTTCCATAGAAAAAGAATCATTTTAATATTTAGATCAGTTTGGTTCATGCTATACAATTGATGAAAATTATTTGAAATTGAGATGAACAGTTGAAAATTTTTTCTTTCTGGTCATGTTTCTTAAAAACACTTTGACTAAGTGGGGACATGTGTGCCTGTAATCCCAGACACTCAGGAGGCTGAGTCAGGAAGACTGTGAGTCTGAGGCTGGACTTCGAAATGTAGTGAGAGCCTATCTTTAAACAAACAAATAAAAACAATTAGAATAGTATTCCTTACTAATATTGAATTTAGATTTTGTTTTTCCTCCTGTTATGGGAGACAGTATATTGACTTGGATATTTTGACTAATATATTTCTCAAGTGAAAATAATCTCACTTCATATTTCCTTTGGGATGCATGTAACATTTAACATACCTTTTAGGTTTTGTTGCATAATAACTCCAGTAAATACTGAAAGACTGGAACTAATATTTTATAACTTAATTTTACCTGAACATGCATATTTACCCAAAGAGGATGCTTATATTCTTTGATCTTTATAAAGATTAGTAGTCATATCTATTCACTTTCAATACTTAATTACCGATAAGTAATAGACTATTTTGTTGTTGTTGGTTTTGGTTTCTTTGTTTTCTCCCAGAGCAGATAGTTAGGTTTATTCAGTGCTGATGCACTTTTAAAACAGTAAAAGATGTTTTTCTCAAAGCAAATATAAAATATTCCTGTACCAGATTTATAGAACTAGAAACACGCTCATTTGCATGTTTTCAACTCAGACATGACAAACATTCAAGTAATTTAGCACTGTTACTCATAAATTGTGTCCACTCTGGTGGACTAGTTCCTACACTTATGGAGCTGCTTCCCACTGGAGAATAAAAATGAATTTTAAAAACTCATTCCATTATACTGAACATAGTGCAAATGTTTATGAATATTCACTGTAAAATTAGAGGTTATTGGAGCCTTAAAATTTGAATTAGTATGGAAATATAGTTCTTTTTGCAGTCTGCAAGTACTGAAAAAGCTACTGTTTTAGTGTCTGTGAAGATAATGTTGGGGAAAACTCTCTACCAGATGGAGTAAATTTGGGATTCCTTGGAAGTGGTAAGAAATTCAAAAGGATTGAAAGTGTCATCCCAGTGGCATAGGTGAAGAACCTAGGGAGGTTTACCCAGGTATCCTGAGGTCATACATGAAATTATTCAAGTGTGTGAATGGCTACTATTAAAAAGATAGTATGTTTTTTCTTTGTACTCTCAGAAGTCACAACCAGTATATACTGTATAGAAGAAGTTTATCTTTGTGTTTCTCTTCTAAGAATTCATTTTAAAAGTGGTTTGTTATTGCAGCACTTTTTCAACAAAACTATGCTTGAACAGTATCAAGCTGTACATACTGTATGAATTCTGTCTTCTGAATGAGTTTCTTATTTCTGTGTAGAATTTCATATCTTGCAATGTCCTTGTAAATAGTAAATTCCATCTTATACTTAGTATAACAAGTAGAACAGGCCATCTGTGCTCGTGCATACCTGTAATCCCAGTAACTTGGGAGGCTGAGGTGGAAGAATCACAAGTTTGAGACCAGTCTCAGCAACTTAGCAAAACCCAGTCTTAAAATTAAAAAATAAAAAAATAAAAAGAACTGGGGATGTGGCTCAGTGGTAAAGGTTCCCTGGGTTCAATCCCCAGTACCAAAGTAAGTAAGTACATAAATAAATAAGAAAAAAGAAGGAGAAATTATAACAGTACCAAGTGAGTCAAGATGTCACATTTTATCTCTTTCCAACATTGTCAAATGGGAACAGTCCACTAAGGAGCTCTTCAAAAGGTGGAGCATTCTGCACGTGAGCAAATGTTCAGCTAGTATAGCATGACTATCTGTTTTAGAGAAGTTGATAGGATCCCTTAGTAGGTGGAATGTCGATATTTTATTAGTCCACTTCTGTTGCTATAACACAATAACCAAGGCTTGGTTCTTTAAAAAAGAAAGGAGTTTATTTTGGCTCATGGTTCTGGGATTCCAAAAGCATAGCATCACTGTATTTGCTCAGCTGCTGTGAAGCTGCTGCTTCTCCTCCCTGTCACCCACTACCAGTACTGATGATTAAATACGGAGCACTCTACCATATAGCTACAGCCACAGCACTTTTTATTTTTATTTTGAGACAAGGCTCCACTAAGTTTTCAAGGCTGGCCTTGAACTTGCTATCCTCCTGCCAGCCAGCCTGCCAAGTTGCTGGGATTACAGGCCTATGCCACCAAGCCCGAGTTCCTCAGCTTCTTATGAGGATAGGTTTCTGGTTATATAATGGTACAGAAATGGAAAGGCGAAGCCCATTTGTTGGCAAAGAGCATGTGTGCAAGAGAAAGCAAAAGAAAGCTGAGGAAGCTGAGTTTGCTTTATAACCCATTTTTTTTGAGAGAAGGATAGTGAGACAGAATCAATCATTGCTCTGACACTTAGTTGTGTACATGAGTGCTGGGGTTTGAACCCGTGTACTTCGCCTGCAGGGCAAGCGCTGTAACTGCTGAGCCACCGCTCCAGCCCTATAATCCATTCTTATGGGAATGATGCTATTCCCTTTGTGAGGGTAGAACCCCATGACCTAACTATGTCATAAAGGTTCTTCTACCTTTTAATACTGTTACTCTAGGAATTAAGCCTCAACATGAGAGTTTTGACAGGGAAATTGTATTCAAACTAGCAGTTGGATTAATTAATTTTTTCAAGTTGCTTTCCTATTCTGTTTTATTTTAAATTCTAACCTCATCACCATCCTTACCTTGAAGAGCACACATGACACAGTATATTAAAGGTCCCTTCACTGATCTAAACAGAGAGTAAGTTGTCAATATCTGGTAATTTTCTTTAGGATCTAGCTTCTACAGACCATTTTAATATAGCCAGGCTTTAGTTTACTGTACTTCAAACTTGTGCATAACAAATATGGTTGCAAAATTAATGATAAAATAATGATATATATACAGAGTATATGAGATTTTTCCTCAATAATTATGTTGCTTAAGAATAAGCTAAACAAACAAATATCTATGAAGAATATTAGAGAGTATACATAAGAACTTAAACATTTGTTCAGATAGAAAGTCATACATTGTTCTTGACTTGGAAGAAAATTAATACATAAATTCAGTATAATTCTTTTATAATTTCAATGTTACTGGGAAAAATAATGAAACAGTAATCTAGAAAAATAAACATGAGATACTAGTCAAGAAAACAAGGATAAAAATCTTAGATAATTTCTTTATCTTAGCTTTATAAATTTGCAGTGAACATGAGAGTTAAGATCTCTATTTGAGATACTGTTTTCAATTACTTCTTGGATATATGTGTGATATTTATGTATCATCTCATAGATTTACTTCTGTGTTTTGAGGAAAATTCATTGGTACTCTCTATAACAGCTCTATCAACTTACATTTCATCTAGTAGCATGCAGTGGTTCCCTTTACTCTACATTCTCACAAATCCTTGTTATTTTTTCTGTCTTTTTTATTATAACTATTCTAACAACATGATATCATCTAACAAGATGATATTCTAGAAAGATGATATCTATTGTAGTTTTTTGAGAGAGAGAAAGAAAAACAATTTTATTTAATTTTTCATCTCATTTTTGTTGCTCAGACACTTAGCTGAGTGTGGATACTGGAGTTTGAATCCAGGTCCTCACACATGCCAGGAAGTGCCATAACCACTGAACCACCACTCCAGCCTCTGATTGTAGTTTAAATTAGTATTTCCATGATTTAATGTTGTAAGGTTTCATGTACTAGTGGGCCATGTGTATATCTTCTTTGGAAAAATGTCTATTCAAATCCATTGCTCATTTTTATATTTTTTAAGGAGAGGGACAGTGAGAGAGAGAGAAAGAGAGAATCAATTTAGTTTTTAATGTAGCTTTCATTGCTTCATGACTTCGTTGTATTCATGGTGCTGGGGTTTGAACTTGCCTACTTGCGCATGCCAGGCAAGCACACTAACCACTGAGCAACCTTTCCAGCCCCCTTTGCTCATTTTTTCTTAAAAGAGAGAGAGAGAGAGACAGTGAAAGAGAGTGAAAGAAAGAAGCAATTTTTTGTTTAGTTTTTCATGTGGCTTTTGTTGCTCCGAGACATCGTTGTGTACATGGTACTCAGGTTTGAACTTGTGTACTTGTGCATGCTGGGCAAGTGCCATAACCAGGAAGCCACTGCTCCAGCCCCCTTTGCTCATTTTAAAATTGAGTTGTTTCTGTGCTATTGGGTTATTTGAATGCTTCATACATTTTTATATTAACTCCCTAGTTGATGCATGATTTGCAAATTTTTTCCCATTCCATATGCTGTCTCTTTATTCTGTTTATGGTTTCCTCTGTTGTGGGGAAGGATTTTAGCTTGGTACAATCCCAGTTATATATTTTTGCTTTTGTTGCCTGTGTTTCTGGTGTCACATCCCCCGCAAAAGTCATTGACCAAACCAATGTCAAGGAGCTTTTTTCTGAAAGTTTTATAGTTTTCACTTGTTAAGTTTAAGTCTGTACTCAATTTATGTTGATTTTCTATAATTTTGTTCTTCTGTATATGAAAATCCACTTTTCTCAACACCATTTATTGAAGAGATTATCCTTTTCCCAATATGTATGCTTAATATCTTTATCAAAAAACAGTTGACTCAGAGTTCTACAAGACCTTTACAGAAGAACTAACACCTCTCCTTAGTAAGCTGTTAAATGAAATTGAAAGGGATAGAACCCTCCCAAATACTGTTTTTTCTTTAAGCAATGAACTCCTTTTTTTATTTGTTTGAGATAGTCTTACATATTGGAGGGAATCATTGTTACATACTCATGCATACATGGATATTGACAAAGTAAGTTAAGGTCAATCCTAGTCCAGTGTCTCCCACCATTGACCACGCCCTGCTCCCATGTCTCCCATGCTTTACCACCATGTTATAGATAGAACTAAGCCTATACATGTGTATTAATTTTCGAATTATCTGATTCTCTTTGCCTGCCTATGTGTAGGTGGACTTCTCATGGGAGTCGAGGGTTCTCAGCTGTATTTTTTACCCCCCTAATCCCTCCCTCCTATCTCTGCCTCCTTCCCTTCTCCCCCAGCATCATAGTTATGGTTCCCCTTGCTTATGTGAAAAGTCACCTATGTTGAGTTTTAGAGCTTAGCTAACTTTCAGTCTTTCTTGGTGTTTACTCTAGCTTCCACATATGAGAGAAAACATTTGTCCCTTATGTCTCTCAATTTGGGATATTTCACTCAGCATGATTTTTTCCATCTCCATCCATTTGGCTGCAAATACCATGATATCATTCTCTCTAAAGAAGAGTAGATTATTTATATATACTACAGTTTTTGAATCCACTCGTCCAGTGAGGGGTATCTGGGTTGGTTCCATAGTTAGCGATAGTCAATTGAGCTGCTAAAAACACTGATGCAGCTGTGTCTCTGTAGTATGCCAATTCTAGCTCTTTTGGGAAAATACCTAGGAGTGGTATAACTGGGTCAAACATTCTATGAGGCGAAAATAACCCTGATAGCAAAACCCAACAAAGATACATCAAGAAAAGAAAACTACAGACAAATTTCCCTGATGAACACAGATGCAAAAATCCTTAATAAAATCCTAGCAAACCACATCCAAAAATACATCAAAAAGATAATACATCATGATCAAGTGGGCTTCATTTCAGGTATGCAGGGCTGGTTCAACATGCAAATCAATAAATATAATTCATCACTTAAACAGAATTAAAGATAAAAATCATATGATCATCTCAATTGATGCAGAAAGACCTTTGATGAAATTCAACACACAATTATGCTCAAAACTATAGAGAAGATAGATATCAAAGGAAGATACTTTAATCATTTATGACAAAAACATAGCCAACATTATACTTAATGGAGAAGACTGAAATTATTCCCACTAAATTCAGGAACAAGACAAGGATGTCCACTCTCACCACTCATATTCAATATAGTCCTTGAAACCCTACCCAGAGCTATCAGATAAGAGAAGGAAATCAAAGGAATTTGAATAGGAAAAGAAGTGAAGCTATCTGTCTTTGTCAATGACATGATCCTATACCTAGCAAACCCAGAAGCCCAGTCAGAGGACTTCTAGAGCTTATAAATGAATTTAGCAAAGTGACTGATTACAAGGTCAACACTCATAAATCAATGGATTTTCTATAATACACCAGCAATTCTGCAAAGAGGAAATCAGGAAATTCGTCCCATTCACACTAACCTCAAAAAGAATAAAATACTTGGGCATTAACCTAACAAAGGATGTAAAGGATCTCTACAATGAAACTATTGAACATTAAAAAAGAATTAAAGAAGACCTGAGAAGATGGAAAAACATTCCATGTTCTTAAGCAGAATCAATATAATTAAAATGGCCATTCTGCCAGAAGCCCCATATAGATTCAATGCAGCCCCCATCAAGACACCAATGAAATTCTTCATGGATATAGAAAAAGATATTCTCAAACTCATTTGGAATAACAGAAAATCCAGAATAGTCAAAATATTACTAACCAAGAAAAAGGAAGCAGGAGGTGTAACAACACCTGACCTGAACTTATACTATAGGGCTATGGTAACGAAAACAGTGTGGTATTGGTATCAAAAAGACATGGAGACCAATGGAAGACACTAGAAGATACTGAGAGAAACCCACAAATCTTAAGCCATCTGATATTTGACAAAGGGGCCAAAATATAGTGTGGAGGAAAGATAGCTTGTTCAAGAAATTATATTGGATGAACTGGACAACTGAAATTAGGTCCTCCTCTATTACCCTGCACAAAAGTAAAATAAAAATCAATCAAATAATTAGAAATTAGAGATGTTGAACATCTCTAGCAATCAAGGAAATGCAAATCAAAACTTTATTAAGGGGGCTGAAGCAGTGGCTCAGTGATTGTGGCACTTGCCTGGCATATGTGAGGATATGAGTTCAAACTCCAGCACCACATATGCAATGTGGTCTCAGAGCAATGAAAGCTGCATGAAAAACTAAAAATAAAATTATCTCTTTATCTCTCTCTCGCTGTCCCTCTCTTTCAAAAAAATTTATTAAGACTTTACCTCACTTCAGTCAGAATGGCAAAGATCAAGAATACAAACAACATCAAATGCTGGAGAGGGTGTGGGTAAAAAGGAACACTTACACATTGTTGGTGAGACTGCAAACTAATACAACTACTCTGGAAAGTGATGTGGAGACTCCTTAAAATTATTAGGGATGGAACCATCATATGACCTAGCTATCCCACTTCTGGGCATTTTCCCGGAAGATATAAATTGAGCTTTCTACAGCAATACTGCTAAATCACTGTTTATGGCAGCACAATTCAAAATAGGTAAATTATGAAATCAACCCAGGTGATCATCATTAAATGAATGGATCAAGAAACTGATACATGTATATAAACACACACACACAAATGCATACACACACACACACACACACACACACACACATATACTCAGCTATTTTTTAAAAAACGAAATCATGGCCTTTGCTGGTAAATGGATGAAGGTGGAGAAAATCATACTGAGTGAAATTAGTCAAACCCAGAAACTCAATGGCTGAATGTTTTCTCTTATTTAGAAGCTAGAGTACATTATTAGAAAGAGTGACAGAACAAGTTTAGACAACAGACTGATCAAACACAGATTACCAATCAAACTGACGGCAACCTCATAGACTAGGGATGGGAGGATATGGAGAGGGGGAGAAGGATAGAATGAGGATGTTAGGGTTATATGATGTGTACCTGTATGAAAATGTAGCAACAAGCCTGTTGTACATGTAAATCTACAATGAAAAATAAAATCTTGTTAAAAAGTATTTGCATTATTATATATTTAGGGATCCAATGTTTGGTAATTAAACAATTACAATCATTTACTTTTTGCTGAATTGACCTTCTTTGTATCCTATGACAGTTTTGGACTTAGATTCTGTTTTGCCTCATATAAGGATTGTCTCGTGTTTGCCATTTACATGAGGTTCTTTTTTTTCCTCCCTTCGCTTTCAGTTTATGTGCCCTTAAAACTAAATGTATATCCTGTAGGCAGTATATTGTCTGACTTTTTTTTAAATCAAATCAGCAATTGCATGTCTTTCAACAAGAAAATTTAGTGTGTTCACATTTAAAGTAATTATTGATTGGTAAGGATTTACTACTACCATCTTGTTGTTTTTTGATTGTTTTTTAGTTCCTTTGCTTTTTTCCTCTGTCTTCCTTGTAAATGGATGATTTTTTGTAGTGATATTCTTTGTTTCCTTCCTCTTTCATTTCTCTGTTAGAGCTTTTTTATTTGTGGTTATCATGAGGCTTCCTTAAAATATAGTACCACTTTATTGTTGCTAATAAGCTTAACTTCAATTTCACACAAAAATGCTGTATTTCTAATCCCCCCAACATCTTATCTTACTAATGTAACAGTTTACAACTATTTAAAATTGTATATTTATTCATAAATTATTATAGCTTTAGTTATTTTTGATACTTTTCATTTTTGGAAAAATAGATTTTAATTAGAGTTAAAAGTGATTTACATACCACTGTTACAGTATTAAAGTAGTCTGACTTTGTGTACTTAACTTTACTAATGAGTTGTATATTTCAATATATTTTCATCCATTTTAACTTGAAGAACTCCTTTTATGATTTCTTATAAGAAAGATCCAGTGGTAACGAACTCCTTCAGCTTTTGTTTGTCTTGAAAAATCTTTATTGCTCCTTCACACAGGTTGCCAAGTATTGGACTTTTGGTTGGCAGTTTTTTTTTCTTTTAGCAGTTTGAATATATCTTTGTACTCTCTCCCGGCCTAGAAGATTTTAGCTAAAAAAACATCTGCTGGTAGACCAATGAAGGTTTCTTGTGTATTATCAGTTGTTTTTCTCTTCTTTTAGAATTTTTCTGTTTGTTTTTAACTTGTGATAATTTGATTATAATGCATGTCACTTTAATCTTTTTGATCACATTTCTGATCTTTAAGCTTCATGAATGAATTGTGCATAGATGATCCATCCTAAGATTTGAGAAAATTAAGCCATTATTTCTTAAAATAAGCTCTCTACTTCATTATATAGGCTTTTTTGTTTACTTTCTGAGACTCTCATCATTTGTATATTGGTTTGTTTTAATGGTGTACTATAAATCATGTAGGTTTGCAGCACTCTTCCATTATTTTTCCTCAGTCTGAATAATTTCAATTAACTTGCCTTTTAGCTTATAGATTCTTTTGCTTGATTGATTCTGCTCTTGAAGACCTTTATTGCATCTTTCATTTGATTCATGTTTTTCTTCATCTCCAGAATTTGGTCCTTTTTTAAAAGAAAATTTCTTTGTTTGATCTCTTGTTCATGTATTATTTTCACAGTTTGTTTCTGTGTTCTCTTCTATTTCACTGATCTTACTGAAAACAATTATTATGAATTATTTATCAGTAAATTCATAGATTACCATTGTTTGTGGCCAGTTACTACAAAAGTATTGTGTTCCTTTGGTGGTGTCATGTTTGATTATTCATATTCTTTTGATGCTTGTGTTTCTGTCTTCACATTTGACAAAAGCAATAACTTCCATTTATTTTTACTATTTTGGCTTTGGGAGGGAAAGACCAGCACCATTAGCCCAGCTAGGGCATCTAGGGATCATTAAGATCTTTCTCTGTGGATGTACCAACTCAACTGCTGTTGTTCTCTTTTGGGGGAGAAGTCTTAGGGCTTTAGATACATTGATCCTACAATGCTGGGCCAGGTTTAATGAGTTTTATGTTTATTTGTCAAGGTCAGTACACTGAAATCTTCAAGGTTATGTTCCATCTCACAGTTGGAGCTGGAGCTCTGTGTGTTTGTGCTATGTTGGTGCAGGCTTTTGTGTGTCATCTAAGGGTGCACATGCATGGTATCAGCTATAGTGGGGAATGTTAGAAGCATGTTTCACCAGGTCATGGGTCCTTTAGGGGATGTGTTCTATTAAGTTTGTGGGCACGTCTCTTGGTAGAATATGTGAGCAGTTAGTAGGTGCTGCAACGCTGTGTTAAATTTCAAACCTGTAAGCTCACAACACTTTTCCCTCCTCCACCTGGACCCATATTATTCACTCATGCCAGTCCTCTCAGTGATATACATGAGGTGAGGTAGGTCTCTTGGACAATGTTCCCCATATGGCTGGGGAAACCATGTGCTTAATAGATTTTCGTTTCCCCTATGGAAAAAAAAATTGTAGGCCAAAGGAATTTCTCATCACATAAGGCTCTGCTCAATAGAAAAGGGTTAATTTGGGTAAGCTGAAACTTTTCTTCTTACCTATTTAAAATATTATCAATTTTTTATTCTCCAGTTAAGTGCTGGGACATTGATGTTGGACTTGCTGATTCTCATTAAGATATTCTTAACTGTGAGTTGCTTCTGTGGAGGAGATGAGGGAGGAAAAGTCTTATTCTACCATCTTAGCAACGTCTATGTGAGCTATTAGTTTTCTGAGCCCCAAGAATATGAAGATGAATGAGATGACCAAATGCCAGACCTTTTTAATGGCAAGAGAAACACAAAATAGGAATAAAAGATAATTTGAGATAGTAGTAAGTTTCTTAAAAAGCTTAAAACAAAGTAATGTACAGTAATGAATTGGGTCCTGAGGGGATAAATTTAAATTTAAATTATTAGATTTTTTTGTACTGTTTGCATTGATTTTCCTATCAATAGAAATATTTCCTTTTAGGCATGAAAAAAGAATAACAATAGGCTTTATTTATTTATTTGGGCTGAGGACCGAACTCGGGGCCTTGCGCATGCTAGGCAAGCACTCTGCCATGAGCTAAATACCCAACCCCTAAAATAGATTTTAAAGGGTGATTGAAGAAGAAAGTTTTTCTCCAGTGGTTAAAACAAAAATATAAAATACAAATTATCCAGGTTAAAATGTCTAAATTTGAAAATACCTATGATGTTTTGACTTTTACTTTCTGGTTTTTTTTATGAGAAATTTGCCATTGATACTGGCAGTTTTTATGTACCTTGTGGGAACTGAGGAAATTTAGTTGAGAGAATCCCTTAAGAAACTTAAATTATGAGAGTCAGTTCCTAGCTCTCCTGGTAGCGTTTAGAAAAGTTCCTTGAACCTTTATGGCACCCTTTTGACAAAAGAATTCCTTTCAACATTTAAAAATATTGTTCAATATAACGGAGAGAAAATCGCATAAAAACTAAATATATGGTCCAACAACTTGCTGTAAAACAAACACTGTAAGTACTCCACAGGTGAAAAAATAGAAACTTGCCAGAATCTGTGTGTGTATTGCTTCCAAATAATACCCCATTGTATGCCTGCTGAACACATGTATATAGGGAAGCTATCATTTAGTATTTTAAAATATCTTTCCTTTACTACTTATATGTTGTTTTTATTAAAAAATAGATTTTTAAGTTTTGCCTCTTTTTAGTTTTATGCTAATTTTATTATTTCTGTCTTGATTCTTATGCTCAATATTTTTTAAAAAGAGAGGGACAGTGAGAGAGAAAGAATTAATTTAGTTTTTCATGTGGCTTTTGGTTCTTTGACTCTTTGTTGTGTACGTGGTGTTGGGGTTTGAACTTGGATTCTTGTGCACACTGGGCAAGCACCATAACTGCTGAGCCACTGCTCCAAACCTATGCTTAATTTTAAAATTTCTCAAATGCATTAATATTATTACATTTAGCCAGTGGGGTACTGGAGCTGGTGCATATACTAGCTCATGAGAACTGATGTGAATATATTACCGACCCCATGTTCAATTATATTACATTGGTAGCTCAAATTTGTCTGTGGTAATAGCATTTATGCCATGAAAGTGGGCACATCTATATATCAGAGCTTTTTCTTTCAGAGAACAAGTTTTTGAACATTATACAGCATCCCACTGGATTTGCCTATAGTGGAGTCATTTTAATTGCTAGACTTTATTTTATTATCTAACTTTACCAGAGTTTAATCATTTTCCTGTTGATGGACAGACAACAGGGTTGTTTCCAGTTTTCTTCTATTATAAATACTTTACCTATCTTATGTATATGTTGTGATGTATATAAAGACGTACATATGTAGAATGTATTTGAAACAGAATGACCTCAGGCTTATCTCTTTCATCTCTACTTTTCTTCTTGATCCTGTCTCAATAACTCCTTTATACTTTGGCAATACTTTTTTTATTCTTAGATGATGTTAAGTAAGTTAAGAACTTATTTATTTGATTTTTCACTTATATTGTCCACTGTTTTGTTTTGATTTGTTTTTAGTGTATTTCAAAGAGAAGGATGGCATAATTTATCAAAACATTTATCATCAAAATCTTTGCTTTCACTCTTCCCTTATAGCCTAGCGATACCTTGGAGCTACTCCTGCTTTCATTCCAACTTTAGACAAATAGTTGAAGCTTTTAGACAGGGATGTTCTATAGGCAACATTTAATGGATGTGTAGAATTATCTGCATTGCAAGGAAATTGATGTTAGAACAGAATAAATACTATATAGCTTAGAATAGAGCAGAATCTGTATACCCAGCACATTTCTTGGCTTAGAGTACAATATTCTGCTCACAGGAAATGTCATTTCTGAAACTGGGTTGTGATTTACTGTATTATGATTGTATGAATGTTCTGAGGCAAGACTTCAGTGAGTGTAAGTGGTTCATTCTTTTTCTTTTTTCAAGTTTTATTTGTGCTTTGGAGAGTTTTAAAAGTTAGGGAAAGAGGAAGAGCAGAGTAAGAATGGGAAATGTACTACCCCATCATTTTACCTAACTATATATTACATTCTCTTCTTAATAACTAGTATACCAACAGATGTCCAAGATGTCATCTTCTGGCCTCTTTGCATCTGAGACCTCTTCTTATCCCCCTACATAAAAATTTTAAAACTCCTGAGTCCTGTTTACTCACTTATACAACTTTTATGATAAAAATTTAAATCCTACCATTATGTTTCCTTTTTCAAGATTCATGGATATTTTATTAATATTTTAATTTCATATTTTAACTTTAATAATTACCAATCCCTGTCCTAATAGACTAGTTGGGAATATTTGAGGGCAATCAATGCATATTAGAGACTAGCTTTATCACTTTGTGTCATTTTCCTGAGACACTATGACAGTGCTAAGACTAAAGAAAGCCTCCATGTGAGTATTTAGGCAGCTGTAATAGAAATAAAATAAGTCATTTACAAAATAATAACTTTTCTGAGCCTAAAACACACTGGAAGGTCTCAAGGCAACAATGTAAAGTGAATTCCAAATGATGATGAGCTCCACCATGAAAAGAGGTATGCACAAAATCTGCAAGAACATGGGAAGAAGTGTTATGCATAAAAGCAAGTGAGAATAAGGCTAAAAATTTTTAATGAATTCTTAAAAACAAAGTGTGACAGTAAAGAATACCTCAGATTTCCACTCCTTAAGGTCTTTTCCTTGGGTCTCTGCCAGGTATTCATGAGAATGTCTAGGGAAGGACAAGCTATATAAGAGAACAGACAGGAAATACTACCTAATTCTTATATACCTCACTCAGCAGGAAGTCTTCTTTTACTTAGAGTCTAGGGAAAGCTTCATTGCTTCTAAAGGAAGGGCAGAAAAAAAGCCATCACCACTCAGAAAAAGGTAGAAACCTTTCCTGTGGTCCAGACAAAGATTCCGTGCTTTGGAGAGAATGTAGGAAGCTCTGTTTTCCTTAGGCACAAGCAAAAAGTAAACTACCCCTCTGGGAGATTCAGGAACTTAAGTACATCATGGGCTTTATAGCAGGTAACAACAAACAGTAATCTACCATGTAAGGAAGGGACAAGAAACCTTCTTACCACTGTTATCAAGAAATTTTACTCTAACCTAAGATAGGATGAAAGCTTGGTAAGCTTAATTAGTAAACTCACCAAAGTTGAAATTTCATATAAGCTGGGGGAACCATAACTCTGAAGGTGGAGGAGGGGAATGG
>PVKS010031024.1:0-23822 GCA_004027875.1 Aplodontia rufa
TTTTTTTGCTGGGGGCAGGTGGAAACCAGGGATTGTTGACGCAGGGGCACTTAACCACTGAGCCACAATCCCCATCCCTTTTTATATTTTTTTATTTTGAGATAGGGTCTTGCTAAGTTGCTGAGTCTGGCTTTGAATTTATGATCCTCCTGCCTCAGTCTCCTGAGTTGCTGGGATTATAGGCATGCACCACCACACCCAGCTATATACTTTCATTTTATAAACATGAGCTTCCATGTGACTCATTTATTTATCACCTATTTTTGCATGTCATTATCTTTCAGAATATCTATTTCCTAGCCCAGTATTCCTTTTCCCTACTTTCAGCTTCTTTTTTGAAAGGACACCATGTATCCAAGAAACTGTTTCACAGAAACAGTATAATATTATTTTAGTTAATGGTATAATATTATTTTAGTTAATATACCACTGTCACACATGTGTGGCCTTAAAGGTTTCTTTCAGGATTAAATGCAGTAACACAGTGTTCCAGTAGACACCAGGAGCCTAGAAATTTATCTATTTATTCAAAAAACAAATTAGTTGTGTAATTTCAGGCAAGCTATTCCACCCCCTTGGGCTTTAATCTCCTTGATCATGAAAAGATGATCTTGCAATTAGCATCATAGTTTTTAATTACTTTAGTGAACTGGACCCATGAGTGGATCTAATGATATCATTAGCCCCTCTGCAGGACTTACAAATGCATAATTAGCATTCAGTTTCCAGGGCTCTTGGCCCTACCTGAAGCCCCATCTATAAATCTTGTTGATTCATGGACCACAGGTGAAGAATCCTTGGGTTATGTATGCTAAGGTTCTCCATCTTACCATCCTAAAATTCTAAACCACACCACCAACACACAATTTTCTATTTAACAATAAGAGTATTGAAGTCTTTTCCCAGATAACCTGCACACATCCAGGGTTATAACTCATCTTTTACAACTTTTTCCAGTGGCAGCTATCACCCTAATTATGCTGATAGGAATATAAAACCTAAAGGAAAACATTTGCAATCAAACCCCTTATGGAGATCTTGAGTAATCACTTCATTTAATCCCATAGAAATCTAATTAAAATACTTGTAGGTACCACAGCTTCCAAAGTGATCACCCTGAAGAGAAATTGTGCTCATATTCTTTCTTGCACCTCCAATCTTTAGAGCCAGATCTACACACCAGAAGTACATGGCACTGTCTACTTATATGAAGCAGCAAAGGGAAAATGGAAAACCTTAATGGTAAAATATATTATATTGTAGAACTATGAGAAAGGAAAGAAAACAGCCAAGAGACCAGATGGAAAAGTACATTCATATTTCCAAGTGATGCCACTGCTGATGATCCTTATCTCATGAAGCACTTGAACTGACTTTAAAGTTTGAGTTAATCCACCCTCTCACACACTGCACATATTTTCTCTTATACTTGTACCAGATGCGTGCATATAATTGGCCATCCTGAGCTCAGACCAAAGCCCCAAGGCAGTATCATAAGCAGATATCTCAGATGATCCTCCATGACCCTCACCCTTGTATAACATTCCTGTAGTGTAGGCAAAATCTATGGGCTTAATTATTATGCAACATGATAGAGAAAAAGGATCTTGCAAATGTAATTAAGTTTCCCAATCAGTTGACCTTAGGAAAGGGAGATTATCCAGGTGGATCTGACCTTATTACCTAAGGCTATAAATCTGGGTCTGGAGATCAGAGTAAGAGGAAGCCAAAGATGTGAAGCATAAGGATTCATGTGTCTTTGCTGGCTTGAAGATACAGGGGCCAACAGGGCAAAGGGTATAGGTGACCTCTAGAGACTAAGAATAGCCTCCTGCTAATAGTCAGCAAAGAAATGTGGACTTCAGTCCTATAATCTCAAGCAAATAAAGACTGCCAATGAGGAGAAGGAGCTTGGAAGTGGATTTTTTTCCCCTAGAGTCTCCAGATGTCCAGACAATATCTTGATTTCAGTCTTGTGATGCCCTGAGCAGAGAATCCTGTTGTGCTGTGAACGACTTCTAACCTACAGAGAATAATTATGAGCTAAAGAATGGATATTGTTGTAAAATGGCAATCGAAAACTAATACAGGGAAGAAAGGAGAAAGATATTTGTAATTTAATTCTTAATAGGCACATGGAAAAGACAACTATTTCTTCATCCTTCTAAGAACCAAATTTATATACCCTTATGCTGTGTCTCACTTGCCTAAGTAGTCAGATAAACTAATTTACAGTCTCAACAAATATTTAATGATCTTCAGGTGGTATTTTAGGAACTATGCACACAGGAATGATAAATTATTAGGGTATGATTTTTAAAAGTATATTAAACTAATCTGGATCATCAAAGAAGTAGAAGCAAAGTATTTCAAGGGATTTTCTTTAATGCTGGCCATATGGTGAATGGTATAATATACCTCTGCCTACATCTTAATTTATGTAAATGCATGCATATGTAATTCAATTTATAACAATTTTATCATTTATCAGGACTACATATTTGAAATTTTTCATCTGGTAACATGCAGCATCTCACAAATTTAACTCTTTTTTTCTTTAAAGAGAGAGGAACAGTGAGAGAGAGAGAGAGAGAAAGACAAAATCAATTTTATTATTAGTTTTTCATGTGGCTTTTGTGGCTCCAACAGTTCGCCATGTACGTGGTGCTGGGGTTTGAACCCACATCCTCATGCATGTGAAGCAAGCACCGTAACTGCTAAGCTACCACTCCAGACCCACAAATGTAACTTTTAAAGTGGTTCTCTACTATACCAACTGAATTTTATTTTGAATCTTGAGATTCTTTGAGGGATGCTCATTCATTCACCAAATATTTAATGAGCTTCTAAGGCATGCCCTTAGGCCTTCATTATAGAAGACTTTAAAAGAAAATAGACGTGACTTAAGGAGCTTTTTAAAGTGTAATGGAGAGATCAACATGCAACAAACCATTAGACATATTATTATACATATATGTGTAATTATATCTATGTATATATTCATACATGCAATTAGACTGCAAGCTTCCTCATATTTATGACTCTCTTTTTCCTCTTTAAGGACAAATTCATATTTCCTCTGTAATAATGTCATATCACAAATGACATTTAAAGAGGACTACCAGAGTTTAGAGCAACTAGAGACTCAACATTCTGATCTCAATTTTAGGCCTGCAACTGGGCTCATCAGGACAGCAATGTCAGTAGCCAGTCCCAGCCAGGCGATGTCCTAGGGGAAAGCCTGCTGTCCCACCAGCAGTTTTTTGCTGGGTGGCCATTGAAAGAACATTTGTATCATGTGCTTAGGTAAACTAAGATCATCTGCCAAGAATTTTGCCAGAAGCTCTGAGGCTTGCTAATATAGCTGAGTGTTCCAGGCTCTGAAGACCTCTCAGCCCTTTCTGGAAGCCAGGCCCCAGACCTTCAGACTGCAACCCCAACAACAGGGGTGCTGGGAGATCTGGACAACCTGTTTGAGACCATCACTAGCTGGGATCCCCCATTGCTGGACATGCATGACATTCCTGTTTGTAGAGTATCTTCTTAGTTCCAGAAATAATTATTTTCCTGTTTAAGCTCAGATTGTTGGTATTATTACATTTGCACCCAGCAACCTCATAACAAGGGAAAGCGCATGCTCTTGACCTGGAGGGTAGGAAATTTATAATGTAGGATGAACCTTGACAACTGGGAGGGGTCAGAAAGCATCCAGTGGTCTGCACCTGGCATGTGCAGAGATGGGGGAGGTGGCTGGTGCTGGGAGTTTTTCATTACCAGAAGAAACAACAATCACAATGGTTTGTGGCAGTGAGAAGAGAGCATTTTGTGGGATTTGCCAAAACTCATTTATAAGTTTTATCACTTTCCTGAGTAATTAATTTTCAATTTTTCAACTTATCAAAAATTTACTTTAATTAGCTTTCTCTAAATATTATAGCAAATTATTTTCTACAAATAGTTGCAGTGGCCTTTAAGAATTTTGTTTTTACCATTCAGTTTTTTAGCTGAAACAATTTGTCATTTACAAGATAATCCTCAATCCCTAAATCATAAATCCAAAGTACTATGATGGTTATTTTTGGTGTCAGCTTGGCTACATTAAAGACTACTTAAAGAACTACAAACACATTATCAGGGGTGTGTCTGTGAGGGTGTGTCCTGAGGAGACTGTGTGTGAGCTGCGTAGAGTAAGTAGAGGAGACCTATCTTCAACCTGTTGGCTTGAGGTCCCATAGAGCAAACACAGAGCAAAGGCTGTTTGTTCTCTCCTTCTTCTGGAATTTTGATGCATTTCTTCATCTCTTGTACTTAGGCACCTGAATTCCAGCCTCTCCAGTCTTTGGACTCCAGGGTTTGCACTGGTGCCCTCCAGTTTCTCAGACCTTGGGTTGAGCTACACTATTGATATCCAAGGGTCTCCAGCTTGCAAATGATCTATTGTGGCACTTCTTTGCTTCCATAATCACATGAGCCAATTCTCATAATAAACCTTCTTTATATCCCATTAATTCTGTCTTGTAGGAGAACTGTGACTATACAGTACCTAAAATGCAGAAACTTTGGCTGGTTACTTATAATTGGGTTGAATGGCTTTGGTGAGATTAAACTAACTGGAAACTGATGGAAAGCTGTTTATATGTGATTTTAAATGATTCTGCCTTTTTATTTCCAATATTTCTCCTGAATTCACCATGTTGACATTTATCATTCTGTTTGGCACCACATCTGAACAGCAGGTTAATGGGGAAGTCCCCTAATGAGACAAAACCTGCCTGCTGCTAGAAGTAAAAGTACCAGTTACCCAGTTCCCTAGCCTCCTTTACCGGAATGGCAAGGTAACACGAATTGCTATCAAATTTATAAAAGGTTATAAAGATTACTTTAGTTTTTTTTAAATTTTGTCATCAAAGAGTTAGGAATGTTCTTCCCCTAGATCTCTTCATGACTGGCTTCCTCTTATAATTCAGTCCTTAAAGATCTTTCCCTGAGCGTTCCCAGTCTAGCACTGTCATTCCTCTCTCACACCTGCCAAGAAAAGTTGCCTTTCTCTTTACTCTGCACCGTGTCGTTACTGAACGAACACAAGAATCATAAGTGTAAAATTAAATTCCAATTCCTTAAATGCTACTATGAAAATCATACTAAAACTCTGCAGAAATCGTCATTGTTTGAAAACCCCATCCGATATAAAGTACTATAAACTTTCAAATAGCTTTTAAAATATTTTTTAAATTAGCATTTTAGGTATCTTTATAATAATCAGTTTTCTGCTTAAATTTACTTCCCATGAATTTTTTGATGACTTTAATTATAGAACTAAATGAGCTAGCCTCAGTGGTACATCTCTGTAATCCAAGTGGCTAAGGAGGCTGAGGTAGGAGGGTTGCAAGTTCAAAACCAATCTTAGAAAAATAGTGAGATCTTGTCTCAAAATTTAAAAAGAAAGAAAGAAAGAAAGGCTAGGATTGTGGCTATTGTGGTTCAGTGGTTAAGTGCCCCTGTACACACACACACACACACACACACACACACACATATGTGTGTATTATAATATATATATTTATATATTACTAAAAGTGGGCAAGAAATGTTCAAGGACCTGATCATGGCTCCTTTTAGCCATGTTAAGGAGTCCACACTTAATCATAAGAGTAGCTGAGAATCCTTGAAAGAAATGGATTTGGTCAGATCGTGTTTTTAGAAAGATCTGAATGTAATCAGATAAACTTAACAGAAGTTATCTTTAAGTGGGTGGCAGAATTAGGGAGATTCTACATTATGTTTATTTGGCTCTAATTTCCAACAATGATTATGCACTGGTTTGGGAGAGGAGGAAGAAAAAGACAAATAGCCTCAAGTTTTCCCTGGGTTTTTTTTTTAATACAAAGAAATAACTCTTTATAGATAGCAATCTGTACCCTTACTCCATCTTCAGTAATAAAACTGAAAATTAATATTCTTCTATTAGCAAAATAGCTTTTTGCAAGATTCTTCTAGTAATTATGAATATTACACTCAACTGCTGAGATGCTGCATTTTTCAGATGCCTGCATTTATCAGATGGCCACTCAGTACCTAGCTGTCTGTGGCTAAGTTCTAGTCAGCTACTAGCCCAGTGTCCCTCAAAGTGTCAGCAGTTACCACTTTGGATGCTTAGTAAAATGCACATTCCTGGACCCCAAGCCAGTCCTACTGAACCTGAATCTCTGGAGTTGAGGCTCATAGATACCTGTTTTAATGAGCTCTCTCTATGATTCTTAAGTGCACTAAAGTTAGGGAACCACTGCCCTGAAATAGTCAAGACAGTAGTTCTCTAACTAATAGAGAGCTGGAATCGCCTGTATTAAATACAGACATGGGCTGGGCATGGTGGTGCATGTCTGTAATCCCAGAAGCTCAGGAAGCTGAGGCAGGAGTATCACAAGTTCAAAGCCAGCCTCAGCATCTTAGTGAGGCTCTAACCTAGTGAGACCACGTCTCAAAACAAAAAAAGGGCTGGGAATCTGGCTCAGTGGTCCTGAGGTTTAATCCCTAGTATCAAAAAATGATAATAATAATTAATAAATAAAAATACAGACCTGGATGATTCTTAAAGATTCCAATCATGTGAGTCTGTCCTGGGGCTCTGGTGGGTGTTTTCAGTGCCCAAGTCTTAATTGGAACCATGGATGCTCCCTTGGCAGTTGATACCGCTCAGGAAGGTGGTCCAAGAGAAACAACAGCACATCCCACACAGACTCTTCTCCCTGGGCACAATAATTACCTAATCCTTTAATTATTCACCACCATAGGAAGGTTTGATGTGAATCCACAAGTCTGCCTGACTTTCAATTGAATATTTCAATGTATGTGAAAATGTAGAAGGTAGTTTCTCCTTTTTCAGATAGTCTGAAATCCATTTTAAAAAATTTCTAAAGACTTCAACCTAATGTAGTCTTCAGTTGGCCCAGGAAAACAAATCTCCATTCCTCCCCACCCTAAAAACCAAAGTCAGAGGGCTGGTGCAGTTGCTCAGTGGTTACAGTGCTTGCCTGGCTTGTGCATGGATGTGGGTTCAAAACCCAGCACCACATACACAGCAACGTGTTGGAGCAACAAAAGCCACATGGAAAACTGAATAAAATTGATTCTCTTTCTTCTCTCTCTCTCTCTGTCCCTCTCTCTCTTAAAAAAAAAAAAAAGTCAGGTACAACTAATAATGGGCTAGAATAAAGTGTTTCCAATGCGTCTAGGTTCTGGTTCACCCAGTGGCATTTCAGATGTGGAAGCAGTTATCGTCAACAGCATTAAAACAGACTTCCAGACAAATTATTATTGACTGGCATGAAAAATAGATGAACTCTGAAGTGGCAGGTGAGCTGCAAACTGTGGAGACTGGTATCCACTAAAGATGATTGATTCTCACTGAGATTCATAAACAAAGATAACAATGTGCTGAATTACGTTTAGCACATCTGGTACTTCAAACCCCACAATCAAAGTACAAACTGAAACTTGAGTCAGCCGTCTTCACTGGACAAGTCACCTCAGAGGTGACTCTGAACTGCTTTTTCTGTGAAATCAGCACTGCATGAGACAAGATCACTGGCCTTCAGCTCTGGACAATGAGGTAATCGAGGTAATCACAGGTGGTTGACAGGGGATTATCAGCTTTCAAGTAGCTCAAGAGTCAGGAGCTCCAACTTTGTAAAGTGGGTCAATATTTGGACAATCGATTTTTTCTCTCTCCCCTCAGTCTCCAAATGTTAAAGGGCCAGCAAAAAGGGCAGAAGCTGCATTGAAAATTAAGAACAACAAGAAAAAACAAAACAAATCTTTAAGTATGTCACTTTTCTTAAATTGTTGTCATTATGAAGGAACCAAATTTTAGTTATTAAAACCAGAATTTCAGAAGTGAATGGGTTAACTAAAATTCATGTTGTCCAACTCGCTCTCTTTTTAGGTGTAGAAACAAATGATTGGCTGAAGTGAAAATACCATTTTAATAAGTGGAATATTTATTTCTTAAGTATGAGTTCTACTGAAGCTAGCCTGTTGGTTATTTTTAGGATTTCTTTCACTGAAATTCAATTTTTATATAAAAATCCACTGAGCTTTGTTCCCAAAAATATATGCTTTATGATTTTGGGTATTTTGTTTGTTTGCTTAGAAAAAGAAGGTATTGTCTCATCAGGAATAATTATAGAAATTAAGATTATTTGAAAAACACCTATATCACATACAATTGTCATAGGCATTAAGTTACTTAAATATCTATGTAACAGGTTCTGGGTCCATTGTCTAGTTTAAAGGAACAGCCCATGAAAGAAAACAGACACCTGAACAAATATCTAATAAACAGTTTTAATAAAATGCAGTAAGTGTTTGATATAGTTATATAAATACCATGAAATGAATTGGAAGTAAAACATCTTGAAAAAATAAAAATTAGTATAATTTAGAATATTCTGTGGCCCCACTTTTAAAGAAGAGTATTAATCAATCACTTTCATTGCATTTATCCCAATCATGATAAAAATTGTGCTTTACTATGAAAGGATGAAAAACAACAAAAATAAAAGTTGGAGGGAATTTTTCATTTCACAAACTGTAATTTCTAGATTGGATGATTAAAAAGAAAATACCACTATTATGTATAATTATAATGCACCATTAAAATGGGGAAAATAAAATAAAATAAATCATCACCTACAGTTCTGTTATGAGATAAAACTTTACTGTGAAGGAAAAAAGAAAGAAAAGACAAGACCACATGGTAAAAATAATTCATGAACAGCATAGCACTTAATATGGATGAGCAGGAATTACACTGGCCCCAGGAGTTACAGAGCTAATAAGTTCCGTCCTTAAGGACCTCACAGTCTTGGGAGAAGCAGCTAAATAAATAACCGTAATATACAAGTGCTACACACCTAAACCACAGAGGGCCATTTTGTCTTGTATCTGTATCAACTAGACAAGATAAATTTCCTTGGAGAATACAAAAGAAAAGTACAACCACAATTAGGAGCAGAGCCCAAACCCTGTAACTAGGAAGCAGACTAGAACAGCATTATATTGCCTGCTCCTGAGTTGGTGCAAATCTGGCAGGTGTGGATTTGCATAAAAGTAGCCGATTTAGGTAAGCACAGATCAGCACCTGCATCCACAAACACAGGTGGTTGGGCAGCATTTTTGATAGTTTAGCTACTAAATTACAGTCTCCTGTTCCTACCTTCCAAATAACCCCATATGTTAATCTGGTCTTATTTTTTATCCTCCTTAAAGAGGACCAGGAATTGAAAACCTGCCAAGGGGTTATAAAACCCAAATAAAATTAATTCCCTGCTCCATTGGTTCTCCAGCTGTGAACATGAATTTCTTAAAACGCAAATTCCTGGGATCAAGCCACATCTACTGAACTAAATCCACTGAGAGTGCGACCTGAGGGACTTTTTTTTTTTTTCCAGGCATCTCAAGGGATTCTGATATGGGTAGCTTTTAAGCCTCACTTTGAGGAATTCTGCCTTAGGTTACATAAACATGTGCATGCTAGTCAGATAAAAATCAGTGTTTAGATCCGTGAGATGATAAAATGCCTCAACCATTTTTTAAAGTTAATTTAGTTTTAGGTAGTATAATTAACATGGCCATTGATTTTTGTTAAATAAATTCACAGGTGGGGAATTAGGTAGCATAAACAGGGTCATTCTGGATTTTGTCCCCCTCCAAAAAAGCCACACTCCTCCTCGGAGATGAATCCGCAACCCCTGTGCACAGATCCTTCACACCTGTTTCTATACAGCTATATATCTTTAGGTATCACACAATTTAGACTTTGTCTCAACTATCTTTTCACTTAGTTTTAGGTGGTATAATTAATATGTCACTTAACATTGGTTGTCACTTAACCATTTATAGAGATTTCCCAAGTTAGAATTTATGAATGCATTTCATCATTTTTGTCTGTGCTATAATCTTCTAGTATAGATAGACCATAATATGCTTAATTATTCTCAACAGATAGCATTTAGGTTCCCCTTTCCTTTGCTGTTACAGGTTTTGTTAGTGAAGCATCTTTATATATGCCTCTGTGCAAATGTACAAGAATTTCTTTAGAATGGCCGCCTAAATTTCGCCAAAAGGTATTCCTTTTAGTTTTAAAATGCCTGTTTGTTTGTTTTGTACGAGGGACCAAACACAGGGGGGTACTCTCCATCACTGAGTTATGCCCCACCTCATTCATTTTTAATTTTTATCTTGAGAAAGGATCTCACTAAGTTGTTGAGGGCCTCACCAAATTACTGAGCCTGGCCTTGAACTTGTTATCCTCCTGCTTCTGACTTCCTAGACCCTGGGATTACAGGCATGTACCCAGATTGAAAATACTTTTAAAGTATTGATTGCCCTCAAATTCTCCCTTTTACTACCACCACCTGACTAAAACTATCCTTTACTGAGCAGCCTGATGGGTATAAATTTTATAATTTTAATTTGTACTTACTGATCATTACTAAATTGAGATTTTTTGAGAAATCAATTGTGTCATTTCTGTTAATCACTGTTTTATATTCTTTGCCCACTTTTCCATTTATCAGTTTCTATTTTTTCTTGTTGCTGAATGAACATTTTAAATAGTCTGTGTGGTAATTCTATCTATGAAATAATGATGAAAGAAGTAGGAAGAAAACCAATAATCACATCATAATTATAGGATTGGGGCTATATGAAATTAATATTATAAGTAATATATCACTTTATTTTTATTTTTATTTTATTTTATTTCATATAGAGCTGTTTTCTATTTTGATGTGGTCAAATCTGCTCATCATCGTCTCTCTGATTTCTGGATGATACTGTTTCCATTGCTTCTGAATATCCACAGGAGATGGTTGCTGGAGTGAAAAAGCAAGGACAGAGTAGAAATTGATCAGAGTTCTTAGCTTCCATGGACTGGTGTGTGTTGGGTGTATTTGCAGCTTTCTACTGGCTATTACAACTACAACATTCTTTTGGAACCTAGAACTCAACATGCCCCATTCAGAACTCAACAATTCTTTCCTCCTCAAAGCTCCAGTGTCAGTTAATGGTGTGTCATCTATGTGATTAAATGAGATAATGGAATTAAATGAGATACTGAAACTCAGATTGAGTTCCTGGTCCAATGTCATTTAGCCAATGAGTGAAAGTGCTCAGATTTAGATAAATCTGCCTGAAGGAAGAGGGACTGATGATGGCTCAGTGCCAAGAATAATGTTTAAGCTCTGAGCTCAGGATAGGGGTCTGGGCTAGAAACTTGGACCTGAAACATACTGTTCTTGGAGATCTGGATTTGAAACAAGGCTAGCTTCATGGACATGCGACTTGGGTAGTTATAGAAGGACCATGTGTGGTTTAAAGCTCTGCTCTTCCATCTTAATAACTGTTGAATAATTGTTGAACCAAGTGAACATCTTTACTTTGCATAGGTCTTACAAATTATGCATCAGTCCTGGCTGAATGAGATTTCTCTTAGGACACTGACTAAATGAAGAACAATGGTTCAGGAGACTGAGGCAAGAGGATTGCAAATTCAAAGCCAGCCCTAGCAATTTAGCCAGGCCCTAAGCAACTTAGAGAGAGCTTGTCTCAAAAAGTAGAAAAGGACTGGGGATATGACTCAGTGGTTAAGTACCCTTGCATTCAATCCCTAGTGCCAAAAAACAAAAATAAAAACAAAACACAAAAATCCCAATGGCAAGGGAAGAGACAGAATCCTGTCAATTCCAACATGGAAGGATGGAAGGATTAGCAGCTATAGAATCATCCATTATGGCTTAGCAGTTACAGCGCTTGCCTGGCATGTGCAAGGACCCAGGTTCAAACCCCAGCACCACATGCACAACTAAGTGTCAAAAAAAAAAACAGAACCCAGATGAAAAAATAAATAAAATTGATTTTCTCTTTCTCTCTCCCTCTCTCTCTCTTAAACAAAGCAAAACAAAACAAAAACAGACTGTGAAATAATGATATAAAAAGCAGGAAGAAAACCTTTGGGAAGGACTGTGGTAGACTGAGGGAGGAGTTTGCAAGGGAACAGGGTAGATCCACACTGTCACCAGCTACAGAGTGATCTAAGTCACCGAAAACTAAAATATCACTTTTGTCTTCTGAGAGATGAGAAAATGAGAAATAAGACTGGCACAGGCCAGATGCAGCTCAAGTGGGATGGGGAGGTCAGGACATGGAGCTGGGGTGTGTAGATCATCCACAGAAGAATCTTGGTTATGACAGGGAGGGGAGCAGCAGGGAGGTGATATGGGGCCAGGGGTCAGCACTTTTATAATGGGAGAAATCAGAGAAGTCAGAAGATGTCTATGTCTCAGGAAATATGCAGAAAAAGAGGAATTTATGATTCAAGAGAACTTAGTGTTGTCCTGAGGTTATAGACAAAGGAATAAGACAGATGACAAACATGCAGCTGGATAGAAGAAAGGGGAGAAGAGAGACCAGGAGCAGGTGCCCAAGGGGGCAGGGGGAGGACATGAAGGCGTTGGTGCTGGTGTGGCTCCCAATGTGGAGATAGGAGAAGGGATGAAAGTCAAGTTCAACCTGAGAGTCCAGCAGGCACGAGCAGTGGACAAGTCAAGCTACAGAACCACCAAATCCTTGAAATTCATGTCAGACCATATCCAGTGTGCTCTCCTGTGGCCATCCTGAACCTAAGATAAGCGTTATCTTCACATTCTTGCCCAAGTGTTTCTAGTTGTTCAGAATTATGTACAAAGTAATGTCTCTCGGTTGCTTTTACTATATTCTGTCACTGAAAATTGTCAGAAAAACAAAGCACAGAGAATTCAGTTCTCTGCTTTTGGCAGAATGGGGATTCTAGGAAGTCTTGATATTCAAATTCTCTAATTGTACCAATCTTTGAATCTGTGTCATTTTTGTGCAAACCTACAAGGGCACAGGAATATTCATATGCATTATCTCATTTAATTCCATTATCTCATTTAATCACATAGATGAGGAAACTGAAACTCCAAGAGTTGAGAATTCAGTTCCAGCCACAGGTAGTACTACCAGGATTCAACCTGACCCTGACACTACCATAGTTACTGCCCATCCCCCACCACAGGCATTGAGAACCCTCATCCCTTATTGTTTGGCCTCATCTTCACAAACGACGCTTAGTTGAAGGACCTGCGCCCAAAAATTAGGTTAATTTAAAGCTTGTGCTAAATATAATTTTCCTACAATTGATCGAATCTCTGCACAGCTTGGAGCTCTGAAGCGTTTGCTGTACATCCTGGTTTGTGGCAATGTGCTTTATTTTTGTACACAGTATGGGGGACAGGAATGTAGCAGAACTAAATGGGGCAAGTCTATGACCCCTCAAAGGGGCTCTCTTCAAAGGAGCATTTCTTCTTAGTTCGAATGAGTGGTGAGAGTAACAGAAAGTTGCCAAGCCAATCGATAGCAGTGCTCAGGGAAGCACTTCCCATGCAGCTGCCTTGCTGACATCTTTTGTGCCTGATTATGGCCACTGTCCTTAGTAGTGACAGTGTGATCCCTGAATCTCTCTCCGTAGTCTCCCACCTAGCCACACTGACCTCTTACCCTTCCTAGTTCTGTCTCTGGAAGTTCGTGGAATCAATGTTACACGTTTCTAACCAGGTTAAGTAACTTACAAGTGACAAGTCGCTTGCGGTGTTACGTTTGGACAGCAACTGTGACCTTCATTCTTATTGGAGCAAGAAAAGGTGCCCAAGTGTATATACGCAGCTCCATGGTGAATATATGTGTATAAACACATATATTCACACACACAGTTCCATCATTGGCTTATCTGAAATTGATTTCCCAAAGGGATAATGAAAATTGGAAGCTTCATCAAAATAAGACGACATGAGCAGCAAACGTTGCCAAAGGCATTAAAATGAATGAGGGAGTTATGCTCCTGGCACAGGGCCACCCTGCTTAGGCTGCAGCGCTATCGCAGGCCTGCTGGTTAATCAGCAGCCCTCCAAGGACGGCTGCTATTTGGTCGATGAATGCATTTCTGCTTGGCATGTGTCCGTACTTTGTTGAATATCTGAAGTCTGGCATTTAGCTAAGCAGATACAGAAGGATTCTATTCTATGATTGGACTGAAGACATCACTGACTCGTTATAATTTTTCTTCAAAAACCTTATCTTGCACTATTCATGGTACTTAATCCAGCATGTTTCATTCATGTAATTTACCTCACAAAAATATGGGCATTGAAAATATTTTAAATATTGAAAATAGTATGCTACTTTGGAAAATTGTTTGTCAGTTCTTAAGAAGTTAAACATAAAGCAGCCATACTAACCCAGCCATCCTTCCACTATGTGTTTATGCAAGAGAAATGAAAGCATATGTCCATACAAAGACTTATACAAAATGTTCAAAGCAGCTTTATTTACCATAGCAAACATCTAGAAACAACCCAATGCCCGTCAACACATGAGTGGATAAACAAATGACAGTACACACATTCAAAGGAATATTACTTGACGATATAAAGGAATGAACTATTGATATGATAAAGCAACATGCATGATTCTCAAAATGGTATGCTGAGTGAAAGCCAGACCAAAAAAAAAAAAGAATAAATATTATCCAGTTCCATTTATATAAAATTATGGGAAATGTGAACCGATCTGTAGTGATGGCAAGCAGATGAGTGATTAGAAATACAGGGAAACAAGTTCATTAACTTGATTGTGATGATGGCTACACAGGTCTATGCATGTGTCAAAGCTTAACAATTATGCAATGTTAAAATGTGTTGCTTATTAGATTTCAATTATAGCTCAATAGATTTGTTTTTAAAAAGAAAGCATATAGGAGAACATGGTCAAAGTGAACAGGATTGCCAGTGACATCCCTGCTCTCTAGGAGTCGCTTAAGACACTTTATGGCAAACTCAAATAACAGAGCGGGGGGATCACGATATGTGCTTATCTTGCATTAATTAGGTATTTCTTTCTACCATCTTTACCTCTTCTTTTCACTTCCTGCCTCCAACATTATGGTTGATTAAAAAGTGTTATTAAGCTGGAGGATGTTTTCATTGTTAGGGATTTCAGCTTCTATTAATATTCTTCTTCCTATCCATTTTTTTCTATTGTGTTGGGGATTGAACCCAGAGTTTTGTGTATGCTAAGCAAGTGAACTATCACTGAGCTATATCCCCAGCAATGTTTCTCTTCCCTTTGACTCACAGTGGGAACTTAATGTACAGGCCAAAAACAATTTTTTTAATTAAGAATAAGTTTTTAAGATGAGTTGAGAGAGGATAATTAAAAGAGCAACTAAACATAGATGTGAAGTGAAACTTTACATTGGAAAGTTCAACCTGGAAAGAAGAAAAGATACTTTTATTATTATTATTATTTTTTTTAGCTGTCCCTCTTTTGAGTATTTCCCCAGAAGAGCTAGAATCAGCACATTACAGGGACACAGCAAAATCTATGTTCACAGCAGCTCAATTTACAATAGCTAAATCATGGAACCAACCCAGACGCCCTTTACTAGATGAATGGATCCAAAAGCTCCAATACACACACACACACACACACACACACACATACACACACAATGGAATTCCTTCTACTCAGCTATTAGAAGCAATGATAGTATGGCATTTGAAGGTAAATGGATGGCAATGGAAGAAATCATGCTGAGTGAAGTTAGCCAAACCCAGAGACTCAAGAGTCAAAAGTTTTCCCTTATTTGTGGAGGCTAGGGTAAAATCCAGGTTTGGGTGAAAGGTCAAACTCATGTACTAGACTCACCAAAGTCAAAACAACACATAACGTAGGGGAACCATTCATATGTGGGAGGGGCAAGGTAGCAGGAAAAGGAGAGGAATTAATCATGACAGGGAGGCATCTAGACAGGGAATCAACAATGTAGCTCACTCTTTACTCCCTGCAAAAGCCAAATAATCTTATGCAATCATTTCATTCTGGAAAATGTACAATCATATATATGTATATATATATGTGTGTGTGTGTGTATAAGATGTTTATATCTTATGGGGAAATATAGAAAAATCAAGAGATGGGTGTGGATGATATAGGGGTGATTCTGCATTAGGATCAGGGGCATATAATATTGTTACTACATATACATTTATAATTGTACAACAACAAAACTCCTTAATAAAAATTTTTTTAATGTAGAAAGCTAAAAGAAAGAAATAGGACCACAGGAATAGGGAAGGAGGTGGAGAAAGAGGATGGAAGTTGAGGTACCATTTAGCAAATGATCTTTTTCTAGCATGTAACTGGAATAGTCTTGATATGAAGAAAGGGGATATAAAGGAGGTGTTGAGATTTGAGGATATAAAATTAGGAAATAGTCCTGACAGGTTGATGAATAGGGCATTGGCAAGAGATGCTGGGAGAGGGTTGTTAACTAGCAAAGAAGCAGAATCTGAAATTACCTGACATGAATTTTTGTGAAGCTCACACACCATGGTAGGTGAAACTTTCAACAATATTAGCAGTATTCAAGTAGAGGCATAATCAACCCTCACTTTCAAAAGGGGAAAATGTGTTTGAATTTGAAAGAGCTGAAGTCATTCGCAACCAGATAAATCATTATATTATGCTTTTTTTAAACTGCCTTTACAAACTTTTATCTACTTTTGGTAACATTGTGTTTTCAAACATGTACTTTGTTATATAAAGTAGCTTAGTATTTTTACAACTAACCATAAATATTGTAATCATCTTAGCTAACGTTTGCTTCAGCTTACAAGGTGTCAGGCACGTTTTAGGCACATGAGACATATTAACTTTTTTAAGGCTCATAACAGTAAAAGTAGATGTTTTACACAGAAGAAAACAAAGGCTTGGAGAGGTTTGACATCTGCTAACTGACAAAACTAGGATTAAAAATCTGGCTCCACAACCCAGTTCCTAATCTACACAACATAATACCTTTCACATAATATTTCATATTATACATAATTTCATGTTAAGTTGCAATTTGACCCCCCCCCAAAAAAAACCAGGACTCATGGGATAATCAGAAAGCAACTTTGATTTTATCTCCCATTATCCTATCGCAAGTAGTTCTTCCTTGGCCCTGAATGAAATTAGGGTAGTCTCATGACTTTTATAGTCCCTCATGGTAATATAAGTTTTGACAACCAGTAATATACACATCTAGTTCATTGCAGTAACCAACATTTGAACTGCTCAATTCACAGTGCAGGCCCAATACAGGCTAGCAGTCTATAGAGGTGGTGGTGGAAGGAGACATTATTTTCTCCTTCTTCCCAAACTTGTCCTTTTACCCTTCCTGTCGCATTTTTCTAGTTGTGGCTTCTGACACCCACCTCTAAGGTCAAAAGTGGGAAGAAGATCTGAAATGCATCACCTAACTAGCAACATTGTGGTATGGCCTTGTTCTAGCTACTAGTTAAAACCTGACCGTTACCCAGAGGCACATTAATAGTTTTTTTTTTGTCGTTGTTATTTGTTTTGGTTTTGGGTTAGGGTTTTGTTGTTGCTTGTATGATTGTTTATTTGTGATCTCTCTCCCACTAGCAGGGATTTCTCACTTGCAGTTTCCTTGAGTAAGGCAAACCCTGCTGATCATTAGCTCTTTCCTCAGCTGTTTAGATATCAGACAGTCTATTTCCACTGTGGTTGTCACCCACTTAAGGTGACAAGACTTAGGTCTTGAACACGACACTGCACAGCGCTTCCTCCCACTGAGCCCTATCCATCGATCCATGAGAAGCAGTCAAGCATTATTTTTCCTGACCTCCAATGGTCCAGGCCACGAACACTGCCACTTCTCCTCTGCTCCTCCACCCGCTTTATATGTTCCACAAGGGATTCAGTTCAGTCAACCTCAAGCTGTAAATCACGGAGCAGAGGACACATATTACTAGGCCCTTCCATCTGATAAAAAGAACTCATAGCACATCCTTAGCTCTCTCCAAAAAGTTCCTCCTGTAATCTTCAATCTTATTCCTTTTATTTCTTTAGTTTGTTTTCCAATGAGGGTTTATGGTTGAACATTTGAATTTCTGATGAGGCAATTCAGCAAAGTTACTAAATGTAAGAACACAATGTAAACACAATGGTGTTCCTACACAATGTCAGTAACCAAATATAAAATATTCTTTGAAAACCTCATTCATAATAGCAACAAATATTAAATATATCAGATATATCCATTCCATATGGCATGGAATTCTACTCAGTCATTTTTAAAAAATGAAATCATGGCCTTTGCTGGTAAATGGATAGAGATGGCTAAAATCATACTGAGTGAAATCATCCAAACCCTGAAACTCATATGTGGAAGCTAGAGTACAGTATAGGAATGAGTGAGAGAACAATAAGTTTAGACAATAGACTCATCAAACACAGATTACCAATCTACCTGGAGGTAACCTCACAGAACAGGAGTGGGGGGATGCAGCGAGGAGGGGAGGGATGGGAAAGGGAGGAAGGTAAAAGAGGATATATGATGCGTATTCGTATGAAAGTGTAACAACAAATCCCTTTGATATGTAAGATTATAATGCACCAATAAAAAATCTGTGTGGTAAATCCATAATTTTCACCATATGACATCTAAACTTCACTCACTTTTTAATCTTTTATGTCAAAATAGCTGCAGTCATACAAATACTGCAGAAATAGCAGAAATAATTTCTGTATATGCTTCCTCATATTCCACAAATGTCAGCATCTTCCATAACCAAATCCAATGTCAGAGATCAGGAAATCACATTGATGCACTATTATCTAGACAAGAGACCTAATTCAACTCTACCTCAATTTTTTTGCTTTAACAAAAATCATGTAATTCTACAATCCATGTGACTTTAAGTGCAGTCTGGGAGTTAAGCTTATGGGACGACTCATCCCAGTCGCTCATCCGAGTCAGCAAGGACAACTTCAGCGTGAGGCTACCTATGAAGATCCACTGCAAATCCTGCTCATTTTCCTGAAGATATCCAGGACAGAAAGGGTCAGATAATTTAACAAGAAGCTGCAAGAAGGCATTTTTATTCTATAGATCTTTATATTTCCAAATGCACTAAACTGGAAAATCGTATCTGTAAAGTAGTTTTTAACTAAATACATCTTGTGCTTTTATTACGGAAATTTTAGAACATATAAAAAGATAATTCATTTGTTCTTAGGATAACAATGGGAATTGAAATCTTAAAAAAAGATGTTATTTTATGAATCTTCAATGAAGGCCTAAGCAGATAAATTTTCAAAAGAAAATGTAGCCATTATGCTTATTCATTCTTTCTCCTCAACAAATTTTTAATGATCCCTCTCTCCCTCCCTCAGTTTCTAGGTGTTCACTATTGACACAAAATTGTCTAGGTGTTTGATTAAGAGAATCCTAGAATTTGGAATCTTCCTTCTTTACACACCTTAGGTGTGAAGCACTAGATGCCTCAAATGCCTGAGAACCAGGTTGGGGGTTAGGTTCTTTAAGGCTTCTGACTCTCTTAAAGCTGAGATTCAACATCAGGGGAATAGTGAGAGTGGACAAGCTGGGTCAGAGCAGGAGTGAGAGTACAGGGATCGGTGCCCACCTGCTACCTGATGAGCCCGCACCCAGCTGCCCACCTTCACACTAAGGGTAGCTGCCTTCTGGGCCTGCTCTCAGCAGCTGCTTGGAATTCTCCCCCCTCCCCTCCGGCTCTCCCTTTCCTCTCTCTCTCTCTCTTGCACATACACACAGGCACACACACGCATGCACATGTGCACACACACACACACTCTTCCAGCAAGAACCCAGTGTCAGAATGGGTACTCCCAGCAAGATGAAGCAGTACACTCCACATGTTCTAGTTCTTAAGGATCACCTTCAGAAGTGTGTGCAAAAGCCAGACCTCTGGCCTCTACTTTAAAATTATGGAATTTGAACATCGAGGGAATCCATGTGCTTAACAAGTGACTCAGTGGAGTCTTAGAAGCAGGCCAGCTTGGGAAACAGGAAAGGTAGCCACAGTGGGGCAGGGTTGCTGGCACTTGTCTTGAACTGATGAGGCGACCTGAGCCAAAGGAGGAGCTGAAATCCAAACCCAGTGTTGTAATAGGGGTGGAATCATGCCCACAACCAAGAGATCAGGTTGAAGTTTCACCTCCTGTGTGGGAGTGAGCAATAGAAATATCTGTACAAGACACTATAATAGTTCAATGGGGTGGGAAGACTGTGGGGCCCACAAAACTACCCTCCCATTCATCAGAGTGTCCCTTCTACTTTATGTCCACTGCTCCTGAGCTCATTACGAGGCCTCAAACTACCCATCTGACCAAAACCACTGGGAGAGTGGGGTAAGGAGGGAGAGGAGAAGCTGGGCACACTGCGGTGGCCAAGACATGACTACTCTGTGTTCTGTCACCTGAGACAGGTGGTGGTGGTGCAGGATTTTTCTTGTAGCAATGAGGCCAGTTACTAATCCCAGGGACAACAATTTGTGTTGGAAAGATGTCATAAGTTTGGAAAACTGCTCATATCATGGCCCTTTGATTCTCAAGGAAAAAAAAAACGAGGATGGGGGGGCATCGCACAGAAGGGCTGGGAAGCTGTTAATTTATCAATCTGCAAACCTGGGACCCAGCCAAACTCAGTAGCTGTCAAATCAAGTATGCACCCAAATTAAAATACCTTCTCTCATGATTTGTACGAAGGCCCTTCTAAGAGTTCAACTTATAAAAATTCATGGAGACAAGAAACCCAACAGGGTCCAAGCAGGCATTTTATGCTACAGTTGGGAAAAAGAAAGTCAACACATCTAATTATATTCCATATGGCACTTATTTACAATATGTATTGTAATTTATTTTAGAAATTAAGGAAGTTTTGGAACCATTGCTAAAATGGGGGGAAATGTAATTAGAAATATAAAAGCTGCCAGCATGTCTCCAACCTGAGGCTAACCATGGTATAAGCATACCTCATTCCGTCCTCAAGACAGCTCCAGGAGATAGTGAGTATTATTACGCCCATTTTACGTACGAGGAGACTGGCACTTGGAGATGTTTCATTCCCCAGCAGAGTGGTTTCGAGTCCATGCAGTCCACCGCTATGCTCATCAGCTAGTGATTCTGCCGAGCATGGTGGTACAGACCTTTAATTACAATGTCTCAGGAGGCTGAGACGGGAGGATCACAAGTGAAGGCTAGCCTCAGCAACTTAGTGAGACCCTTAGCAACCTAGTGAGACCCTGTCGCAAATAAAAAATAAAAAGGGTTGGGATGTGGCTCTGTGATAATGTGCCCGTGAGTTAGACCCCCAATACAAAAAAAAAAAAAAAAAAAAGCCTGTAACAATTCTGTTGTTATATTTTTTTTAGACTTGTATCCAACTTCTTTAAGATGTTTCCCCATTTCTGTGTATAATAATAGCTTATCCTGAAAGTCACTGTGACAGTCTTTCTGCTCATTTGCCAAGAACTCTAATATTGTGTTTTAAATTCTTCTTTGTTGGGCATTTCACCATCTTCACTGAGTTCCAAGCTCTCTGAGAGCTAAGATCAGGTCACTTCAGTTCCTCACATCTGTCCCTGATCACCCTGTAGTACTAGGTATCTGTTAGACCATTGTTAAATATGTGTTACATCAGCAGAGATCAGAGCGCTTAAGTGATTTGTAGCTTAAACAATAAAAAAAATACTCAATGACATTGTAAAAGCCAACAACTTATTTTGAGTTGAAATTCTGGTATTCTCAGTGAGACAATTTCCAAACAGAAGAATTTATGGCTCAATACTATTTTACAATTAAGAGAAATGAAAGCAAGTGCCCGCTGGCGTTATGACCCACATACAGTGAAACATACATAGTGTAAATCACCTCTTTGTCAGTCTCTGCTCAGTCAGCCTCATCTTACCAACAGTTAATGGCCACCTCTATTTTCTTGAAGAAGAAGCAGTGATTTGAAAAATGAAGATTGATTGAGCTGCGGTATCTTCTGATGTATCTATTTATCATCTCTAATTACACTATGACTTTATAACTACTTCAAAGTAATTTATAGGAATGAAATACATGATTCACAAAAGCCAATGACAGATGTCAAGGATGGGAGGTCCTGCTGATCAGCATTTCCTTCTGCAGGCTGCCTGTTTCTCAACTGATGCCATATCGCCGTGATCTTAGGTAGGCATTATTCACAGTGTTAGCAGAGAGAGGGGAAGCTGGAGGCAGTCTTCAGAGAATGGCTGGCCGCCCTGCACAAATCAGCTTTTCCAAATTTCAGATAAAAGATCAAAAGTAAGTTTATTTGCTTTACCAAGTTAAAACATTTCTTCTGAGGTATTATCAGTAAAATAGGTGCAATTACTCTGTTTGCCTGCCTAAGTGGGAAGTTAAAATATAGTGTGATATCCCTCTGAAGAGATGATACTTAATCATTGTTAAAGTGATTGCTTCTGTATCTTGTACACTACATAGAAGTTGTCTTATCAGCATTCTAAAGCAGGCGGCTTCTCAATAGGTTATAATCCAGTTTGCTCTCAATCCCATCCCTCCTCTTGTGGAATCTACTTTGGTTGAGGTTTTTAAAGTGATGACTTCATATATACCTTGAGTGTTGCCACCGTAAATTGCCAGTTTACCACTTAATAAGTCACTTCACCTAGATTGTCCTTGCAAAATTGATTCAACTTCATGTTCAAAGATGTCACAGGTTTGACCCACTAAAAAGTGAGTATACGATTTTGTGAGGAGGAGGGGCGGTGCACAGATATCAGGGAGTGAACTCAGGGGCATTTAACCACTGAGCCACAACCCCAGTTCTTTTTTTATTTTGAGATAGGACCTCGCTAAGTTGCTGAGGCCTCCCAAGCCTCTGAAATTACAGGTATGCACCACCAAACCTGACGTTAAGACTTTTTTAGGCAATCCTAACTTTGTCATATTAGAATGTATTTAAAGAAGCACAGAATATATAGAGTAAATACGATGTTGTTCATCATGAGCATAGTACATATGAAATTATATCTCCCTGCAATACACAGAAATCATACCTTTAAAAAAATGAGAATGCATAGGGAAAATTCTGCAAAAACAGTTGATCCCAGAGAAAATACTGCTATAGGAACATTGCTAGGTCACTGTTATCTTAATTACTCTCTGTCTACTGTCAGTCTAATTACAAATAACAGATTAGTAAGTACCACAGGCTGAAAGTCTCTGCCTATCTCTAGTCCAGGCTCTTCTCGACTCTGCACTCTCTAGACTTTAAGAGCAAAAGACATTGCAGGGGAGGTCTGTTAAAGCTACTCCTACTGAAAAGAAAATTCTGTCTCCCCATGTGTCCCTAGAAAGAGAAATGGGTAATGAAATGAGAGGATATTTAGCTCAGTGAATCTCTGTGTACCCACAAATGAATTTTACCCAGAGCAGGAAGATATTCATCATATTACATAAAACATCTAGTCCAAAACACCAATAAGCAAGTCTTCTGGAGTTAAGCTGGTCCTGCAAATTCAGGATTCTAAATTGTGTCTATACAAGTCTGGGCCTGAAAGGGTTTAGACTGGTACAAGTTGGGAGATGTAAACTGGAGGTTCGATCTCACAGTGATGGGACTACAGATTGGATTGTGTGCCTGTCAACAAGCACATCAGGTGGATGTTATCCTGATCTGCACAAACTGGTTTGAAAACAACTTTCAGAGTTTAGCTTCATGATTAGAACGAGTCAAAGTCACTGTTTGAATTTCTGCCCAAGTGATAAGCTATTCTTTTACTATGCTCATGGACTAGAAATTGACCACTTGAAAAACCCAAGGGTCCAAGCAACTAATTTAAGTGAATGAAATTGGACTGTGGCGA
>PVKS010031025.1:0-23816 GCA_004027875.1 Aplodontia rufa
CGGGCTTGGTGGAGCAACAATTCTCCACCGACCTTTCCTTTCTCTCTCCCCTTCCCGACTCCACCGAGCCCTGCCGGCTCTTCCCCCGAGCGGAGTGGAAAAGAGGATGGAGAAGAAGTGCAGGAAAGGGTCATCACCGCCCACAGGGTGCCGGCTTCTCCCCGCCCCTCCAAGCCAACGAGGGCAGGATCAACCACCACGGCGAACCCCAACTTTTTAACAGGATGAGTACCCTCCTCCCCCCGCGACGGGAGGGAAAAGACCGTGAGACCCGCCACGGACTGACCTCCCAACCCACACTGTCATCCGCCAGGTGGTGGCCAGCAGGAAGAGAGGGTCCAAATGACTCTCGAAGGTCCCGGTGGGCACGCCCCCTGCAAAAAATGTGCTGTGGAGCAGTCCCCCGGGTGTGGCGGAGCAACCCTTCAGAACCGACCTACCTCTCTCTCTCATCCCCGACTCAGTCCCAGCCCTGGATACTGTGCACCTGGGCGGAATGTTAAAGAGGATGGAGAAGAAGTGCAGGAAAGGGTCGTCATTGCCCACAGGGTGCCGGCTTCTCCCTGCCCCTCCAAGCCAACGAGGACAGGATCAACCACCACGGTGACACCCCACTTTGTAACAGGATGAGCACCCTCCTCCCCCAGCAACAGGAAGGAAAGGCACGCACGACCCGCCACGGACACAACTCCCCCCGCACACCGCCCCTTTGGGGTGGAGGCCAGCAGGAATAAAGGGGCCTAGTGAATCTCGGAGGTCCTAGTGGAAACTCCCCCTGGGAGAAAGGCGCTGTGGAGCGGCCCACCGGGTTTGGCGGAGCAACCCTTCCCCACCGACCTTTCCTCTCTCTCTCCTGTTCCCGACCCTTCACAGCACTGGAGGCTGTGTCCCCAGACTGAGTGAAATGAGGATGGAGTAGAAGTGCGGGAAAGGGTTGTCACTCCCAACCGGGTGCCGGCTTCTTCATACCCCTCCAAACCAAGGAGGGCAGGATCAATCACCAAGGTGAACCCCCTTCTTAACTGGAATGAGCACCCTGCTGAACCCGCGATTGGAAGGAAAGGTGTTCGAGACCCGCTAGGAACCGACCACCCCCCCATCCGGCCACCAGCAAGCGTCGCCCAACAGGAAGAGTGGGGCCAAATAACTCTCAGAGGTCAAGTTGGACACGCCCCCTGGGAACAGGGTTCCAGGGAGCGGCACCACGGCTTTGGCAGAGCAACACTTCCCCTTCGACCTTTCCTCTCTCTCCCATTCCAGACCTCGTCCCAGCCCCGGAGGCTGTGCACCACAGCGAACCCCCATTCGTAATGTAAACGATCACCCACCTGCCCCTGCGATGGGAAGGAGAGCAGTGCGAATCTGGCCAGAGACCGACCTCACCCCTTCCCCACCCAATGCCTGGCGGTGGACAGCAGGAAGAGAGCGGCCAAGTGACTCTCAGAGGTCCCGGTGGACACGCCCCCTGGGTAAAAGGCGCTGTGGAGCAGCCCACCGTACTTGGCGGAGAAACCCTTCCCCACCGACTTTTTCTTTCTCTCTCCCCTTCCCGAACCTGCCCAGCCCCGGAGGTTGTGCACCCGGACTGAATGAAAAGAGGATGGAGTAGAAGTGCGGGAAAGGGTTGTCACCCCCAACCGGGTGCCAGCTTCTTCACTCCCCTCCAAACAAAAGAGGGCAGGATCAATCAGCACGGTGAATACCCTACATAACGGGAATGAGCACCCTCCTGGACCCGCGACTGGAAGGAAAGGCGTGCGAGACCCGCTAGGGACCGACCTCCCCCTCTTCCATCCCCCAGCTGGCGTCATCCAAAAGCAGTTGTGGGGCCAAGTAACTCTCAGAGGTCAAGATGGACACGCCCCCTGGGAACAGAGTGCCAGGGAGCGGCTTCCCCGCCTTGGCACTTGATGGGAAGGAAAGGCGTGCGAGACCCCCCAGGGACCAAACTTCCCCCTCATCCAGCGCCCCTCTGGGCAGCACCCAGCAGGAAGAGATGGACCAAGTGGCTTTCGGAGATCAAGTTGGACAAACCCCCTGGGAACAGGGTGCCAGCTAACGGCACCCCGGGCTTGGTGGAGAAACACTTCTCCACCGACCTTTCCTCTCTCTCTCCCCTTCCCGACTCTTCTGAGCCCTGCTGGCTGTGCCCCCGAGCAGAGTGGAAAAGAGGATGAAGAAGAAGTGTGGGAAAGGGTCATCACTGCCCACAGGGTGCCGGCTTTTCCCCATCCCTCCAAGCAAACGAGGGCAGGATCAACCACCACGGTGACCCCCCACTTTTTAACGCAATCAGCACCCTCCTCCACCTGCGATGGGAAGGAAAAGCACGCGAGACCCGCCAAGGACCTACCTCCCCACACACACAGCCCCCCGCCAGGTGGAGGACAGCAGGAAGAGAGGGGCCAAGTGACTCTCTGAGGTCCCAGTGGACACTCACCCTGGGAAAAAGGCACTGTGGAGCGGCCCCCCTCGTTTGGTGGAGCAACCATTCCACACCCACCTTTCCTCTCTCTCTCCCATTCCCGACCCCGTCCCAGCCCCAGAGGCTGTGCACTCTGGTGGAATGTTAAAGAGGATGGAGAAGAAGGGCGGGAAAGGGTCGTCACTGCCCACAGGTTGCTGGCTACACAATGCCCCTCTAAGCCGAGGAAGGGAGGATCAACCACAACAGTGAACCAGCTCTTCGTAACAGGAACGAGCAGCCCCCTCTCACCGTGACGGAAAGGAAAGGTGTGGGAGACTCATCAGGGACAGACCTCCCAGCCCAACCCGCCCCACACCGGGCAGTGGACAGAAGGAAGAGAGGGGCCAAGTGATTCTCGGAGGTCACGTAGACACGCCCCCTAGGAACAGGGCGCCACGGAGTGGCACCCCGGATTTTGCGGAGCAACACTTCCCCACAGAACTTTCCTCTCTCTCTCCCCTTCCCGACTCCTCGGAGCCCTGCTGGCTGTGTCCCCGAGTGGAGTGGAAAAGAGGATGAAGAAGAAGTGCGGGAAAGGGTCATCACCGCCCAGAGGCTACGGGCTTCTCCCCGCCCCTCCAAGCCAACGAGGGCAGGATCAACCACCTCGGCGACCCCCAACTTTTTAATGGGATGAGCACCCTCCTCCCCCCGCAACAGGAAGGAAAAGCATGGGAGACCCGCCACGGACCGACCTCCCCACCCAAACCGCCCCCCGCCGAGTGGCGGCCAGCAGGAAGAGAGTGGCCAAGTGACCCTCGGAGGTCGGGGTAGACATGTCCCCTGGGAAGAAGGCGCTGTGGAGCGGCCCCCTGGATTTGGCCGAGCAACTCTTCCCACCGACCTTTCCTCTCTCTCCCATTCTCGACCCCGTCCCAGCCCCGGAGGCTGTGCACCTGGGTGGAATTTTAAGGAGGATGTAGAAGAAGTGCAGGAAAGGGTCCTCACCGCCCACAGGGTGCCGGTTTCCTCCCACCCCTCCAATCCAAAGAAGGCAGGATCAACTACCACAGGGACACTTCATTTGTAACGGGAATGAGCACCCTCCTGCCCCTCTGATGGGACCGAAAGGCACGTGATACTCTCCAGGGACTGATCTCCCCCCCAAACTGCCCCCTGTCGGGTGGCGCCAACAGGAAGAGAGGGGCAAAGAGATGCTGGGAGGTCCCGGTGGACACGCCCACTGGGGACAGGGAGCCTGTGAGCGCATCCAGGGCTTGGCGGAGCAACCCTTCCCCACCGACCTTTCCTCTCTCTCTCCACTTCCCGACAATTCCCAGCCCCGGAGGCTGTGCCCCCAGGCAGAGTGAAAAGAGGATGGAGTAGAAGAGTGGGAAAGGGTCATCACTGCGCACTGGTTGCCGGTTTCTTCAAAGCCCTCCAAACCAATGAGGGCAGGATCAATCACCAAGGTGAACCCCCTTCTTAACGGGATTGAAGATCCTCCTGGACCCGTGACTGGAAGGAAAGGCATGCAAGACCCGCTAGGGACTGACCTCCCCCCCATCCGGCCCCCCGCCTGCGGCACCCAGCAGGAAGAGTGGGGCCAAGTGACTCTCAGAGGTCACATTGGACACACCCACTAAGAACATTTTGCCAGGGAATGGTACCCTGTGCTTGGCAGAGCAACACTTCCCCACCGACCGTTCCTCTCTCTCTCCCCTTCCTGATACCTCCCAGCCCTGGAGGCTGTGCCCACAGACGGGGTGGAAAACAGGATGGAGAAAAGTGTGGGAAAGGGTCGTCACTGACCACAGGGTGCTGGCTTCGCCCCGCCCCTCCAAGCCGAGGAGGGCAGGATAAACCATCATGGCGAACCCCAGCTTCGTAAAAGGAACCAGCACCCTCCTGACCCCGCGACGGGAAGGCCCGGAAGACCCGCCAGGGACCAAACTTACCCCACACACCGCCCCACGCCAGGTGACGCCACCAGGAAGAGAGGAGCAAAGCAATGCTAGAAGGTCCCATTGGACACGCCCCCTGGGAACAGGGCGCTTCTGAGCGCATTCGGGCTTGTTCGGAGAAGCCCTTCCCCACCGACCTTTACTCTCTCTCTCAACTTCCCCACCGCGTCCCAGCCCTGGAGGCTGTGCCCCCGGGTGGAGTGAAATGAGAATGGAGTAGAAGTGCGGAAAAGGGACGTCTCCACCAACGGGGTGCCGGTTTCTTCACATCCCTCCAAACGAAAGAGGGCAGGATCAATCACCACGGTGATCCCCCTTCATAACAGGAACGAGCACTCTCCTGGACCCGCGATGGGAAGGAAAGGTGTGGGAGACCCGCTAGAGACCGACCTGAACCCCATCCAGCCCTGAGCCGGCGTCGCCCAACAGGAAGAGTGGGGCCAAGTAACTCTTAGAGGTCAAGTTGGACACGCCCCCTGGTAACAGGGTGAAAGGGAACGGCACCCCGTCCTTCGCGGAGCAACACTTCCCCTCTTAACTTTCCTCTCTCTACCCTTCCCAACCCCGTCCCAGCCCCGGAGGCTGTGCCCCAGGGCTGAGTGAAAAGAGGATGGAGTAGAAGTGCAGGGAAAGTGTCGTCATCCCCAACCAGGTGCCGGAGACTCCCTGCACCACCAAGCCAACGAGGGCAGGATCAACCACCACGACGACACCCCATTTTAACGGAAACCAGCACCCTCCTGCCCCTGCATTGGGAAGATAATGCACACGAGCCCCGCCAGGGACCCATCTCCCCCCCAAACTGCCCCCTGTCGGGCGGTGCCACTAGGAAGAGAGGGGCAAAGGGATGGTGGGAGGTCCCAGTGGACACGCTCACAGTGGACAGCGCGCCTGTGAGCGCATCCAGGGCTTGGCGGAGCAACACTTCCCCACCGACCTTTCCTCTGTCTCTCTCCTTCCCGACTCTTCCCAACCCCGGTGGCTGTGCCCCCAGGCGGAGTGAAAAGAGGATGGTATAGAAGAGTGGGTCAGGGTCATCACCGCCCACCAGGTGCCGGTTTCTTCAAAGCCCTCCAAACCAACGAGGGCAGGATCAAAAAGCGTGCGAGACCCGCCATGGACCAAACTCCCAACTCATCTGGCGCCCTTCTGGGCAGCGCCCAGCAGGAAGTCCTCCGCTGGGCAGTGGACTGCAGGAAGAGAGGGGCCAAGTGACTATCGGAGGTCATGTTAGACACGCCCCCTAGGAACAGGGTGCCACGGAGCGGCACCCCGGGCTTGGTGGAGCAACCCTTCCCCACCAACCTATCCTCTCTCTCTCCCCTTCCCGACCCCGTCCCAGCCCCGGAGGCTGTGCCCCAGGGTGGATTGGAAAAAAGGATGGAGAGTAAGTGCTGGAAAGGGTCGTCACCGCACACAGGGTGCCGGCTTCACCCCACCCCTCCAAGCCGAAGAGGGCAGGAGAAACCACCACGGTAGCACCCAAATTTGTAACGAGAATGAGCACCATTCTCCCCCCGCAACGGGAAGGAAAGGCGCACGAGACCCGCCAGGGCCTGACCTCCACCCGCACCCCGTTCCCTGCTGGTCGGCGATGGGCAGGAAGACAGGGGCCAAGCGAGGCTCGGAGGTCCTGGTGGACACGCCCCCTGGGAACTGAACACTGTGCAGGGGTCCTCGGGCTTCGTGTAAGAACGCTTCCCCACCGATCTTTCCTCTCTCTCTCCCATTCCCATCACCGTCCCAGCCCCGGAGGCTGTGCACCAGGGTGGATTGGAAAAGATTATGAAGAAGAAGTGCGGGAAAGTGTTGTCACCGCCCACCGGCTGCCAGATTCTCCTCGCCCCTCAAGGCAAAGAGGGCAGGATCAACCACCAAGGCAACCCCCCACTTTTTAAAGGGATGAGCACCCTCCTCCCCCCGCGATGGGAAGGAAAAACACGCGAGACCCGCCACGGACCGACCTCCCCACCAACACCGCCCCCCGCTGAGTGGCGGTCAGCAGGAAGAGTGGGGCCAAGTGACTCTCGGAGGTAACGGTGGAAAAGCCCCTGGGAAAAAGGTGCTGTGGAGCAGTCCCCCCGGTTTGGTGGAGCAACACTTCCCCACTGACCTTTCTTCTCTCTCATTCCTGACCCCGTCCCAGCCCAGGAGACTGTGCACCCAGGCGGAATGTTACAGAGAATAGAGAAGAATTGCAGGAAAGGGTCTTCACTGCCCACAGGGTGCCGGCTTCTCCCCACCCCTCCAAGCCAACGAGGGCAGGATCAACCACCACGGTGACACCCCACTTTGTAACGGGATGAGCACCCTCCTCCCCCAGCAAAAGGACGGAAAAGCACGCAAGACTCGCCACGGACACACCTCCCCCCGCACACTGCCCCCTCCGGGTGGAGTCCAGCAGGAATAGAGGGGCCAAGTGAACCTCAGAGGTCCTGGTGGACACTCCTTCTGGTAAAGGTGCTGTGGAGCAGCCCCCCGGGTTTGGCGGAGCAACCCTTCCTCACCGACCTTTCCTCTCTCTCTCCTGTTCCCGACCCTTCACAGCCCTGGAGGCTGTGTCCCCAGGCTGAGTGAAATGAGAATGGAGTAGAAATGCAGGAAGGGGTCGTCACCCCCAACCGGGTGCCGGCTTCTTCACACCCCTCCAAACGAAAGAGGGCAGGATGAATCACCACGGTAAACCCCCTTCATAACGGAATGAGCACCCTCCTGGCCCCAAGACGGGAAGGAAAGGCGTTCGAGACCCGCTAGGGATCGACCTCCCCCCCATCCGGCCACCACCCAGCATCGCCCAATAGGAAGAGTGGGGCCAAATAACTCTCAGAGGTCAAGTTGGACACGCCCCATGGGAACAGGGTTCCAGGGAGCGGCACCCCGGCCTTGGCGGAGCAACACTTCCACTTTAACCTTTCCTCTCTCTCCTATTCCAGACCAAGACCCAGCCCCGGAGGCTGTGCACCTGGGTGGATTGTTAAAGAGGATGGAGAAGAAGTGCGGTAAAGGTTCGTCAACGCCCACAGGTTGCTGGCTTCTCCATGCCCCTCCAAGGCGAGGAGGGGAGGATCAAATACCATGGCGACCCCTAGCTTCGTAACAGGAACCAGCACCCATCTGCCCCCGCAAGGGGAAGGCCCGGGAGACCGGCCAGGGACTGACCTCACTCCCCAGGCGGCCCCCCGCTGGGCGGCGCCCAGCAGGAAGAGAGGGGCCAAGTGAATCTCAGAGTCACCTTGGACACGAACCCTGGGGAAAAGGCTCCTATCAGCGCATCCCGGGCTTGGCGGCTCAAACCTTCTCCACCGACCTTTCCCCTCTGTCTCCCATTCCCGACCCCATCACAGCCCCGGAGTCTGTGCACCCAGGGGGAATATTAAAGAGGATGGAGAAGAAGCAAGGGAAAGGGTCATCACCGCCCAATGGATGCCGGCTTCTCCCCGCCCCTTCAAGCCGAGGAATGCAGGGTTAACAACCACTGGGGCCCCCCACTTCGTAACAGGAATGAGCAGCCTCCTCTCACCGAGAAGGAATGGAAAGGCGTGGGAGACTCGTCAGGGACCGAACTCCCAGCCCAACCAGACCCATGCCGTGCGGCGGACAGCAGGAAGAGAGGGGCCAAGTGACTCTCGGTGGTACCGGTGGACACGCCCCTGATTAAAAGGCTCTGTGGAGCAGCCTCCCAGGTTTGGCGGAACAACCCTTCCCCACCGACCTTTCCTCTCTCTCTCCTGTTCCGGAACCTTCCCAGCCCTGGAGGCTGAGCCCCCGGGCTGAGGGAAATGAGGATGGAGTAGAAGTGCAGGAAAGAGTCCTCACCCCCAAACGGGTGCCGGCTTCTTCACACCCCTCCAAACGAAAGAGGGCAGGATCAATCACCGTGGTGAACCCCCATCATAACGATAATGAGCACCCACTTGGACCCGCGATGGGAAGGAAAGGCGTGCGAGACCCGCAAGGGACTGACCTCTCCCCCATCCGGGCACAGCCGGCATCGCCCAACAGGAAGAGTGGGGCCAAGTAACTCTCAGAGCTCAGGTTGGACATGCTCCCTGGGAACAGGGTACCAAGGAGTGGCACTCCGGCCTTTTGGGAGCAATCCTTCCCACCGACCTTTCCTCTCCCTGTGCATTTCCCGACTCCGTCCCAGCCCCGGAGGCTGTGCCCCAGGGTGGATTGGAGAAGAGGATGGAGAACAAGTGCAGGAAAGGGTCGTCACCGCCCACCGGCTGCCGGATTCTCCTCGCCACTCCAAGCCAAAGAGGGCAGGATCAACCACCACTGCGACCCCCAAGTTCGTAACAGGAACGAGCAGCCTCCTCTCACCACGACAGAAAGGAAAGGCGTGGGAGACTCGCCAGAGTCCGAACTCCCAGCCCAACCTGCCCCACGCCGGGCGGCGGACAGCAGGAAGGGAGGGCCCAAGTGACTCTCAGACGTCACATTAGAAACTTCCCCTAGGAACAGGGTGCCAGGGAATGGCACCCTGTGCTTGGCAGAGCAGCATTCCCCACCGACCTTTCCTCTCTCTCTCCCCTTCCTGATACCTCTCAGCCCTGGAGGCTGTGCCAAGGGACGGAGTGGAAAGCAGGATGGAGAAAAGTGTGGGAAACGGTCCTCACCGACCACAGGGTGCCGGCTTCTCCCGGCACCTCCATTCCGAGGAGGGCAGGATCAACCACCATGGCGACCCCCAGCTTCGTAACAGGAACCAGCACCCTCCTTCCCCTGCGACGCGAAGGCCCGGAAGACCTGCCAAGGACCAAACTTACCTCCCACACCGCCCTCCGCCTAGGGCGGCGCCACCAGGAAGAGAGGAGCAAAGCAATGCTAGGAGGTCCCATTGGGCACGACCCCTGGGAACAGGGCACTTTTGAGCTCATGCGGGCTTGGCGGAGAAGCTCTTCCCCACTCATCTTTACTCTCTCTCTCACCTTCACAACCGCATCCCAATCCTGGAGGCTGTGCCCCCAGGCGGAGTGAAATGAGGGTGGAGTAGAAGTGCGGGAAAGGGTTGCCACCCCCAACTGGGTGCCAGCTTCTTCACACCCCTCCAAACGAAAGAGGGCAGGATAAATCACCACGGTGAACCCCCTTCATAACGGTAACGAGCACTCTCCTGGACTCGCGACAGGAAGGAAAGGCGTGGGAGACCTGCTAGGGACCGACCTGAACCCCATCCAGCCCCGAGCCGGCGTCGCCCAACAGGTAGAGTGGGGCCAAGTAACTCTTAGAGTTCAAGTTGGACACGCCACCTGGGAACAGTGTGCCAGGGAGCGGCAACCCGGTCTTGGCGGAGCAACACTTCTCCTCTGACCTTTCCTCTCTCTACCCTTCCCAAACCTTTCCCAGCCCCGGAGGCTGTGCCCCAGAGTGGATTGGAACAGAGGATGGAGAACAAGTGCGGGAAAGGGTCATCACCGCCCACAGGGTGCCGGCTTCACCCCGCCCCTACAAGCCGGGGAGGGCAGGAGCAACCACCAGATTTACCCCACTTTATAATAGGAATGAGCACCATCCTCCCGCCGCGACGTGAAAGAAAGGTGCGCCAGACACACCAGGGCCTGAACTTGAACTCCACCCCATCCCCTGCCTGTCGGCGGCAGGCATGAAGAAAGGGGCCAAGCGAGGCTAGGAGGACCTGGTGGACACGCCCCCTGGGAACAGGGCGCCGTTCAGCGGCCCCCCGGGCATCGCGTAGCAACCCTTCCCCACCGATGTTTCTTCTCTCTCTCCCATTCTCAACCAACCCTTCCCCACCGATGTTTCTTCTCTCTCTCCCATTCTCAACCCCATCCCAGCCTGGGAGGCAGTGCACCCGGGCGGAATGTTAAAGAAGATGGAGAAGAACTGTGGGGAAAATTTCATCACCACCCACCGGCTGGCGGCTTCCCCAAGCCCCTCCATCCAAGGAGGGCAGGATCAACTACCACGGCGACACTCCACTTTGTAACGGGAATGAGCAACCTCCTTTCTTCAGGACAGGAAACAAAGGCAAGAGAGACCCTCCAGGGACTGTTCACTCCCCACAACCACCCCCATCGGTCGGCGCTAACAGGAAGAGAGTTGAAAAGCGATGCTGGGAGGTCCCGGTGGACACGCCCCCTGGGGACAGGGCACCTCTGAGCGCATCCAGTACTTGGGGGAGAGACCCTGCCCCACCGACCTTTACTCTCTCTCTCTCTTTCCCGATACTTCCCAGTCCTGGAGGCTGTGCACCCAGGCTGAGTGAAAATAGGATGGAGTAGAAGTGCGGGAAAGGGTCGTCACCCCCCACAGGGTGCAGGTTTTTCACACCCCTCCAAACGAACAAGGGCAGAATCAATCACCATGGTGACCCCCCTTCGTAACTGGAACGAGCACCCTTCTGCCACCACGAAGGGAAGGAAAGGCGTGCGAGCCCCGGCAGGGACCGAAATCCCCCCTCACCCTCCCCCCCGCCAGGTGGCACCCAGCAGGAAGACTGGGGTCAAGTGAATCTCCGAGGTCAAGTTGGACAAGCCCTATGGGAACAGGGTGCCAGGGAACGGCACCCCGGTCTGGCGGAGCAACACTACCCACCGACCTTTCCTTTCTCTCTCCCCTTCCCGAATCTTTGGAGCCCTGGAGGCTGTGCTCCCACGCCCAGTGTAAAAGAGGATGGAGAAGAAGTATAGGAAAGCGTTGTCACTGCCCACAGGGTGCAGCTTGCCCACGCCCCTCCAAGCCAATGAGGGCAGGATCAACCACCACGGTGACACCCCACTTTGTTATGGGATGAGCACCCTCCTCCCCCCACGACGTGAAAGAAAAGCTCGCGAGACCCGCCACGCACCAACCAACCCCACGCACCGAACCCGCCGTGCGGAGGCAAGCAGGAATATAGGGGCTAAGTGAATCTGGACGTCCTGGTGGACATGGCCCCTGGGAAAAATGCGCTGTGGAGCGGCCCCCCGGGTTTGTTGGAGCAACCTTTCCCCACCAACCTTCCCTCTCTCTCTCCTGTTCCCTACCCTATCCAGCCCTGGAGGCTGTGCCCCCGGGCTGAGTGAAATGAGGATGGAGTAGAAGTGCGGGAAAAGTTCGTCACCCCCAACCGGGTGCCGGCTTCTTCACACCCCTCCAAACGAAAGAGTGCAGGATGAATCACCAAGGTAAACCCCCTTCACAACGGGAACGAGCACCCTCCTGGACCCTCGACGGGAAGGAAAGGCATGCGAGACCCTCTAGGGACTGACCTCCCCCCCATCAGGACCACAGCTGGCATCGCCCAACAGGAAGAGTGGGGCCAAGTAACTCTCAGGGTTCAAGTTGGACACACCCCTGGGAAGAGGGTGCCAGGGTTGGCACCCCGGCTTTTGCAGAGAAACACTTCCCCTCTGACCTTTCCTCTCTCTCCCATTCCCGACTCTGTCCCAGCCCGGGAGGCTGTGCACCCGGGCGGAATGTTAAAGTGGATGGAGTAGGAGTGCTGGAAAGAGTCGTCACCGCCCACAGGTTTCCGGCTTCTCCATGCCCCTCCAAGTCGAGGAAGGGAGGATCAACCACAACAGCGAACCCCCACGTCATAACAGGAACCAGCAGCCTCCTCTCACCGTGACGGATAGGAAAGGCGTGGGAGACTCATCAGGGACCGACCTCCCAGCCCTACCCGCCCCACGCAGGGTCGCGGACAGCAAGAAGGGAGGGGCCAAGTGACTCTCGAAGTTCACGTTAGACACACCCCCTAGGAACAGGGCGCCACGGAGCGGCAACCCGGGCTTGGCGGTGCAAAACTTCCCCACCGAACTTTCCTCTTTCTCTCCCCTTCCCGACCCCGTCCCAGCCCTGGAGGCTGTGTCCCCGGGCGGAGTGGAAAAGAGGATGGAGAAGAAGTTCAGGAAAGGGTCGTCACCGCCCACCAGGTGCTTCTTCTCTCCACCCCTCCATGCAGAGGAGTGCAGGATCAACATCCACTGTGACCCCACACTTCGTAACAGGAACAAGCAAAGTGTCTTCACCCCCCACCAGGTGCCAGCATCTTCCCCACGCGTCCAAACCAACAAGGGCAGGATCAACCACCACTGGGACCCCCCCTTCATAAAGGGAACGAGCACTCTCTTGCCCCAGCGATGGGAAGGAAACGATGCGAGACCCGCCAGAGACCGACCTCCCCCCCACCCCGACCCGTTCTGGGCGGCGAATAGCAGGAAGAGAGGGGCCAAGTGATTCTCGGAGGTCCCGATGGACACCACCCCTGGGAACGGGGCGCCACGGAGTGGCACCCCGGCTTTGCGGAGCAACCCTTCCCCACCAACCTATCCTTTCTCTCTACCCTTCCCGTCCCTGTCCCAGCCCCGGAGGCTGTGCCCCAGTGTGGATTGGAAAAGAGGATGGAGAAGAAGTGTGGGAAAGGGTCGTCACCACACACAGGGTGCCGGGTTCACCCCACCCCTCCAAGCCGAAGAGGGCATGAGACACCACCACGACGACACTCCACTTTGTAACTGGAATGAGCACCCTCCTAGCCCCGCAAAAGGAAGGAAAGGTGCGCGAGACCCACCAGGGCCTGTCCTCCACACCCACACCGTTCCTTGCCCATCGGTTGTGGGCAGGAAGAGAGGGGCCAAGAGTGCCTCGGAGGTCCTGGTGGACACGCCCCCTGGAAACTGGGCGCTGTGCGGCGGCCCCCAGGGCTTCATGTAAGAACCCTTCCCCACTGATTTTCCTCTCTCTCTCCAATTCCCAACCCTGTTCTAGCACCGGAGGCTGTGCCCCAGGGTGGATTGGAAAAGAGTATGGAGAAGAAGTGCGGGAAAGGGTCGTCACTGCCCACCGACTACTGGATTCTCCTCGCCCCTCCAAGCCAAAGAGGGCAGGATCGTCCACCACGGCGACCCCCCACTTTGTAAAGGGAAAGAGCACACTCCTGCCTCCGCGACGGGAAAGAAAGGCACTCGAGTCCCACTAGGGAGAGTTCTCCCCCCCAAACCACCCCGTCGGGCGGCGCCAACAGGAAGAGAGGGGCAAAGAGATGCTGGGAGGTCCCGGTGGAAAAGCCCCCTGAGGACAGGGCGCCTCTGAGCGTTTCCAGGACTTGGCGGAGCGACCCTTTGCCACCGACCTTTCCTCTCTCTCTCTCTTTCCTGACCCTTCCCATCCCCGGAGGCTGTGCCCAGGGCTGAATGAAATTTGGATGGAGTAGAAGTGCGGGAAACGGTCGTCACTCCCACCCGGGTGCCGGCTTCTTCACACCCCTCCAAACAAAGAAGGCCAGATCATTCACCATGGTGAACTCCCTTCATAACAGGAACGAGCACCCTCCTGGATGCGTGACAGGAAGGAAAAGCGTGCAAGACCCGCTAGGGACGACCTACACCCCATCCAGCCCCGAGCCGCGTCACCCAACAGGAAGAGTGGGGCCAAGTAACTCTCAGAGGTCAAGTTGGACACGCCCCCTGGGAACAGGGTGCCAGGGAGCTGCACCCTGGCCTTGGCGGAGCAACAGTTCCCCTCTGACCTTCCCTCTCTCTACCCTTCCCAACCCCGTCCCAGCCCTGGAGGCTGTGCCTCAGGGTGGATTGGAACACAGGATGGAGAACAAGTGCGGAAAAGGGTTGTCACCGCCCACAGGGTGCCGGCTTCACCCCGCCCTTCCAAGCCAGAGAGGGCAGGAGCAACCACCACGTTGTTCTCCACTTTGTAATAGGAATGAGCACCCTCTTCCCTCTGGGACGTGAAGGAAAGGCACGCGAGACCCGCCAGGGCCTGAACTCGAACCCCACCCCATTCCCTGCCTGTCAGCGGCGGGCATGAAGAGAGGGGCCAAGCGAGGCTCAGATGTCCTGGTGGGCAAGCCCCCTGGGAACAGGCCCTGTAAAGCGGGAATCCGGGCTTCGCTTGCCAACCCATCCCCACCGATCTTTCTTCTTTCTCCATCATTCCGGATCTCATCTCAGCCCCGGAGGCTGTGCACCCAGGCGGAATGTTAAAGAAGATGGAGAAGAAGTGCGGGAAAGGGTCATCACCCCTAACTGGGTGTCAGCTTCTTCACACCCCTCCAAACGAAAGAGGGCAGGATCAATCACCACGGTGAACCCCCTTCATAACGGGAACGAGCACTCTCCTGTACCCGTGAAGGGAAGGAAAGGCGTGCGAGACCTGCTATGGACCGACCTCCACCCCATCCAGCCCCGAGCCGACGTCGCCCAACAGGAAGAATGGCGTCAAGGAACCCTTAGAGGTAAAGTTGGACACGCCCCCTGGGAACAGGGTGCCAGGGAGCAGCACCCCGGCCTTGGCGGAGCAACACTTCCCCTCTGACCTTTCCTCTCTCTACCCTTCCCAAACCCGTCCCAGACCCGGAGGCTGTGCCCCAGGGTGGACTGGAACAGAAGATGGAGGAGAAGTGCACGGAAATTGTCATCAACCCCCACCAGGAGCCAGCGTCTTCCCCGAGCAACCAAGCCAACAAAGGCAGGATCAACCACCACGGCGACCCCCCCTTTGTAAAGGGAATGCGCACTCTCCTGCCCCCGCGATGGGAAGGAAAGCATGCGAGAACAGACAGAGTCCGACCACTCCCCCACTCCAACCCATGCCGGGCTGCGGATAGCAGGAAGAGAGGGGCCAAGTGATTCTCGGAGGTCCCGATGGACACCCCCCTTGGGAACCGCGCACCACGTACCGGCACCCCGGCTTGGCGGAGGAACCCTTCACCACCAACCTATCCTCTCTCTCCCCTTCCTGACCCCGTTCCAGCCCCGGAGGCTGTGCCCCAGTGTGGATTGGAAAAGAGAAGAAGTGTGGGAAAGGGTCGTCACCACACACAGGGTGCCGGCTTCACCCCACCCCTCCAAGCCGAAGAGGGCATGAGACACCACCACGGAGACACTCCACTTTGTAACGGGAATGATCACCCTCCTCGCCCCACGAAAGGAAGGAAAGTTGCGCGAGACCCGCCAGGGCCTGACCTCCGCACCCAACCCGTTCTTTTCCCGTTAGTGGTGGGCATCAAGAGAGGGGCCAAGCGAGGCTCGGAGGTCCAGGTGGACACGCCCCCTAGGAACTGGGCGCAGTGCAACGGCCCCCCGGGCTTCGCGTAAGAACCCTTCCCCACCGATCTTTCCTTTCTCTCTCCCATTCCCAACCCCGTCCCAGCCACAGAGGCTGTGCCCGAGGGTGGATTGGAGAAGAGGATGGAGAAGAAGTGCGGGAATAAGTCGTCACCCCCCCACCGGGTGCCTGTTTCTTCACACCCCTCCAAACCAACGAGGGCAGGATCAACCACCATGGTGACACCTGCTTGATAATTGAATCGAGCACCATACTGCCACCGCGATGGGAAGGAAAGGCGTGCAAGATCCGCCAGGGACCGACCACCCCCCCAAACACGGCATTCCGCCGGGCGGCGCCCAGCAAAAAGGGAGGGGCCAAGTGACTCTCAAAGGTGAAGTTGGACAAGCCCCCTGGGAACAGGGTGCCAGGGAGCGGCACCCCGGGATTGGTGGAGCAACACTTCCCCACCAAACTTTCCTCTCTCTCTCCCCTTCAGGACCCTCCCAGCTCTGGAGGCTGTGCCCACAGGCGGAGAGGAAAGGAGGATGAAGAAGAAGTGCGGGAAAGGGTCGTCACCACCCACAGGGTGCCGGCTTCTCAATGCCCTTCCAAGCCGAGGAGGGGAGGATCAAACACCATGGTGACCCCCACCTTCGTAACAGGTACCAGCACCCTTCTGCAACCGCGACGGGAGGCCTGGGAGACCAGCCAGGGACTGACCTCACCCCCCCCCCCCCAGGCGGCCCCCTGCTGGGCAGAACCCAGCAGGAAGTGAGGGGCCATGTGACTCTCAGAGCTCACGTTGGACACAAAACCTGGGAACAGGGCGCATCTGAGCGCATCCGGGCTTGGCGGAGCAACACTTCGCCACAGATCTTTACTCTCTCTCTCATCTTTCCGACCCCATCCCAGCCCTGGAGACTGTTCCACGGGTGGAGTGGAAAAGAGGATGGAGAAGAAGTGCGGGAAAGGGTCATCACCGCCCACCAGGTGCTGGCTTCTCCCCGCCCCGCCAAGCCGAGGAGTGCAGGATCAACCACCACTGTGACCCCCACTTCCTAACAGGAACCAGCAGCCTCCTCTCACAATGAGGGAAAGGAAAGGCGAGGGAGATTCGCCAGGGACCGAGCTCCCAGCCCAAACCGCCCCACCCCGGGCGGAGGACAGCAGGAAGAGAGGGGCCAAGTGACTCTCGTAGGTCACGTTAGACACGCCCTCTAGGAACAGGGCGCCATGGAGCAGCACCCTGGGCGTGGCGGATTAACACTTCCCCACCGAACTTTCATCTTTCTCTCCCTTTCCCGACCCCGTCCCAGCCACGGAGGCTGTGCTCTTAGTGGATTGGAAAAGAGGATGAAGAACAAGTGTGTTAAAGGGTCGTCACCGCCCACCGGCTGCCGGATTCTCCTCGCCCCTCCAAGCCAAAGAGGGCAGGATCAACCAGCACTGCGATCCCCCACTTTGATACGGGAAAGAGCACACTCCTGCCTCCGCGACGGGAAAGAAAGGCACACGAGATCTGCCAGGGACCTATCTCCTCCCCCAAAATGCCCCTGTTGGGCGGCGCCAAAAGGAAGTGAGGGTCAAAGCGATGCTGGGAGGTCCCGGAGGACACGTCCACTGGGAACAGGGCCTCTTCAAGCGGCACCCCGGGCTTGGTGGAGCAACCCTTCCCCTCCGACCTTTCCTCTCTCTCTCCTGTTCTCGACCCTTCCCAACCCCAGAGGCTGTGCCCCCGGGCTGAGTGAAAAGAGGATGGAGTAGAAGTGTGGGAAAGGGTCATCACCCCCAACCAGGTGCCGACTTCTTCACACCCCTCCAAACCAATGAGGGCAAGATCAATCACCACGGTGATCCCACCTTCATAACGTGAACGAGCACCCACCTGCCCACGTGATGGGACGTAAAAGCGTGCGATAACCGCCAGGGACCGACCGCTCCCCCCACCCTGTCAACCGATGGGAGGCTCCGCCTGGAAGAAAGGGGCCAAGTGATCTCGGAGGTCACATTGAACCACACTTTGTAACGGGAATGAGCACCCTCCTACCCCCGCTTTGGGAAAGAAAGTCACGCGAGACCCGTCAGGGCCCGTCTTCCATCCCCAACCAATTCCCTTTCGTTCGGCGGTGGGCAGGAAGAGAGGGGCAAAGCGCGGCTCGGAGGTCCTGGTGGACATGCCCCCTGGGAAGAGGGCACCACTGCACACATCCAGGGCTTGGTGGAGCAACCCTTCCCCACCGATCTTTCCTCCCTCGCTCTCCTTCCCAGCCCCGGAGGCTGTGCCCAGGGCTGAGTGAAAAGAGGATGGAGTAGAAGTGCGGGAATAAATCATCACCCCCCACCGGGTGCAGGTTTCTTCACACCCCTCCAAAGCAACGAGGCAGGATCAATCACCATGGTGACACTCCCTTCATAAGTGGAAGGAGCACCATCCTGCCACCACGACGGGAAGGAAAGGGATGCAAAACCCGCCAGGGACCGACCACAACCCCAAACCTGGCAACCCCCCGGGTGGTGCCCAGCGGGAACAGAGGGGCCGAGTGACTCTCAGAGGTGAAGTTAGACAAGCCACCTGGCAACAGGAAGCCATGGAGTGGCTCCCTGGCCTTGGTAGGCAATCTTTCCCCACCGACCTTTCCTCTCTCTCTCCCTTTCCCAACTCCGGCCCAGCCCCGGAGCCTGTGCCCAGGGCTGAGTGAAAAGAGGATGGAGTAGAAGTGCAGGAAAAGTGTCATCACCCCCCACTAGGTGCCGGCATCTCCCCTCGTGTCCAAGCCAACAATGGCAGGATTTACCACCACGGTGACACCCTCTTCATAAAGGGAAAAAGCACCCTCCTGCCACCGCGATGGGAAGGAAAGGATGCGAGACCTGCCAGAGACCAACCTCCCCGCCACCCCGACCCGTGTCAGGCGGCGGATAGCATGAAGAGAGGGGATAAGTGACTCTTGGAGGTACCGATGGACACCCCCCTGGGAACCGGGCGCCACGGAGCAGCACCCTGGGATTGGCAGAGCAACCCTTCCACACCAACCTTTCCTCTCTCTCTCCCCTTCCCAAACCTGTCCCAGTCCCGGAGGCGGTGCCCCAGGGTGGACTGGAAAATAGGATGGAGAACAAGTGCAGGAAGGGGTCGTCACTGCCTACCGGCTGCTGGATTCTCCTCAGTCCTCCAAGCCAAACAGGTCAGGATCAACCACCACAGCAACCCCCTACTTTGTAACGGGAAAGAGCACACTGCTGCCTGCGCCACGGGAAAGAAAGCCACACGAGACCCGCCAGGGACCGATCTCCCCCCTCAAACCGCACCCTGTCGGGCGGTGCCAACAGGAAGAGACAGGCAAAGCGATGCTGGGAGGTCCCAGTGGACACGTCCCCTGGGAACAGGGCCCCTTCAAGCGGCACCCCGGGATTGGAAGACCAACGCTTCACCAAAGACCTTTTCTCCCTCTCTCTCCTTCCCGACCCCTTCTCAGCCCTGGAAGACATGCCCCCAGGCGAAGTGAAAAGAGGATGGAGTAGAAGAGTGGGAAAGGTCATCACCGCCCACCGGGTGCCAGTTTCTTCAAAGCCCTCCAATCCAACGAGGGCAGGATCAATCATCATGGTGAGCCCCCTTAGTAACTGGAACAAGCACCCTCCTGCCAGCCCGACGGGAAACAAAGGCGTGCGAAATCCGCCAGGGACCAACCTCCCCCTTCATCCGGTGCCCCGCTGGGCAGGGCCCAGCAGGAAGAGATGGACCAAGTGACTTTCGGAGGTCAAGTTGTAGAAGCCCCCTGGGAACAGGATGCCAGGGAACGGCACCCGGCGCTTGGTAGAGCAACATTTCTCCACAGACCTTTCCTCACATTCTTCCCTTCCCGACTCCTTCGAGCCTTGCCGGTTGTGCCCCCGAGCGGAGTGGAAAAGAGTAAGGAGAAGAAGTGCAGAAAAGGGTCATCACCTCCTACAGGGTGCCGGCTTCTCCCTGCCTCTCCAAACAAACGAGGGCAGGATCAACCACCACGGTGACCCCCAACTTTTTAATGGGATGAGCACCCTCCTCCCCTCGTGACGGGAAGGAAAAGCACGCGAGACCCGCCACGGACCGACCTCCCCACCCACACTGCCCCCCTCTGGGTGGCGTCTAGCAAGAAGAGAGGGGCCAAGTGACTCTCAGAGGTCCCAGTGGACACGCCCCCTGGAAAAAGGCACTGTGGAGCGGCCCCCGGGGTTTGGCGGAGCAACCTTCCCCACCGACATTTCCTCTCTCTCCCATTCCCGACTCCGTCCCACCCCCGGAGGCTGTGCACCCGGGCGGAATTTTAAAGACGATGGAGAAGAAGTGCAGGAAAGGGTCATCACCGCCCACAGGGTGCCGGCTTCTCCCCTCCCCTCCAAGCCAACGAGGGCAGGATCAACCACCACGGGGAACCCCCACTTTTTAAAGGAATGAGCACCCACATCCCAATGCGACAGGAAGGAAAAGCACACGAGTCCCGCGATGGACCGACCTCCCCACCCACACCCCTGCCGTGTGGCGGCCACCAGGAAGAGTGTGGCCAAGTGAATCTCAGAGGTCACAGTGGACACGCCCCGTGGGGATAAGGCGCTGTGCAGCATCCCCCTGGGCCTCGTGTAGCAACCCTTACTCACCTATCTTTCTTCTCTCTCTCCCATTCCGGACCCCGTCCCAGCCCCAGAGGCTGTGCACCCGGGCGGAATGTTAAAGAAGATGGAGAAGAAGTGTGGGAAAAGGTCTTGACCGCCCACTTTCTGCCGGGTTCTCCAAGCCCCTTCAATCCAAGGAGGGCAGGATCAACAACCACGGTGACACTCCACTTTGTAACGGGAATGAGCACCCTCTTGCCCCCGCGACGGGAAGGAAAGGCACGCGAGGCCCGCCAAGCACCGATCTCCCCCCCAAACCGCCCCCTATCGGGCGGCGCCAACAGGAAGAGTGGGGCAAAGTGATGCAGGGAGGTACCGGTGGACACGCTCACTGGGGACAGGGCGCCTGGAAGGGCATCCAGGGCTTTGCGGAGCAACCCTTCCCCACCGACCTTTCCTCTCTCTCCCCCCCCCCCGAGTCTTCCCCACCCAGGTTGCTGTGCCCCTGGGCGGAGTGAAAAGAGGATGGAGTAGAAGAGCGGGAAAGGGTCATCACTGCCCACCGAGTGCCGGTTTCTTCAAAGCCCTCCAAACCAACGAGGGCAGGATCAATCACCATGGTGAGCCGACTTCATAACTGGAACAAGCACCCTCCTGACAGCCCGATGGGTAATAAAGGCGTGCGAAATCCGCCAGGGACCAACCTCCCCCTTCATCCGGCGGCCCGCTGGGCGGCGCCCAGCGGGAAGAGATGGACCAAGTGACTTTCGGTGTTCAAGTTGTAGAAGCCCCCTGGGAACAGGATGCCAGGGAACGGCACCCAGGGCTTGGTGGAGCAACACTTCTCCACCGACCTTTCCTCTCTCTCTCCCCGTGCCGACTCCTCCGAGCCCTGCCGGCTGTGTCCCCGAGCGGAGTGGAAAAGAGGATGGAGAAGAAGTGCAGGAAAGGGTCATCACCGCCCACAGGGTGCCGGCTTCTCCCTGCCCCTCCAAGCCAAGAAGGGCAGGTTCAACCACCACGGCGACTCCCCACTTTTTAACGGAATCAGCACCCTCCTCCCCCCGCGACGGGAAGGAAGAGCACGTGAGACCCACCACGGACCGACCTCCCCACACACACAGCCCCCTGCTGTGTGGCGGACAGTAGGAAGACAGGGGATAAATGAATCTCGAAGGTCCCGGTGTAAACGTCCCCTGGGAAAAAGGCGCTGTAGATCGCCCCCCCGGTTTTGGCGGAGCAACCCTTCCCAACCGACCTTTCCTCCCTCTCTCCCCTTCCCGAATCTTCCCAGCCCCAGAGGCTGTACACCTGGGCGGAATGTTCAAGAGGATGGAGAAGAAGTGTGGGAAAGGGTCGTCACCACCCACAGGTTGCCGGCTTCTCCATGCCACTCCAAGACGAGGAAGGGAGGATCAACTACATCGGTGAACCGCCTCATTGTAATAGGAACGAGCAGCATCCTCTCACCGCAACAGGAAAGAAAGGCGTCAGAGAATCGTCAGGGACTGACCTCTCAGCCCAACCCGCCCCACGCCAGGCGGCGTGCTGCAGGAAGATAGGGGCCAAGTGAATCTCCGAGTTCAATTTGGACAGGCCCTGGGAACAGGGTGCCAGGGAACGGCAGCCCGGGATGGCAGAGCAACCTTTCCCCACCAACCTTTCTTCTCTCTCTCCTGTTTCCGAACCTTCCCAGCCCTGGAGGCTGTGCCCCGGGCGGAGTGAAATGTGGATGGAGTAGAAGTGCTGGAAAGGGTTGTCAACCCGAACCGGGTGCCGGCTTCTTCACACCCCTCCAACCGAAAGAGGGCAGGATCAATCACCACGGTGAACCCCATTCATAAAGGGAACGAGCACCCTCCTGGACCCGTGACTGGAAGGAAAGGTGTGCGAGACCCGCTAGGGACCGACCTCCCCCCCATCCGGCCCCCAGCTGGCGTCGCCCAACTGGAAGAGTGGGGCCAAGTAACTCTCAGAGGTCAAGCTGGACACCCCCCCTGGGAACTGGGTGCCAGTGAGCGGCACCCCGGCATTGGCGGATCAAAACTTCCAAACTGACCTTTCCTCTCTCTACCCTTCCCAACCCCGTCCCACCCCCGGAGGCTGTGCCCCAGTGTGGATTGGAACAGAGGATGGAGAAGAAGTGCAGGAAAGGGTCGTCACTGCCCACAGGGTACCAGCTTCTCCCCACCCCTCCAAGCCAACGAGGGCAGGATAAACCACCACGGTGACACGTCACTTTTTATCGGGATGAGCACCGTGATGGGAAGGAAAAGCAAGAGAGACCAGCCACAGACCAACCTCCCCACCAACACTGCCCCCCGACGGGTAGCGGCCAGCAGGAAGAGAGAGGCCAAGTGATTCTCCGATGTCCGGGTGTACAAGCTCCCTGGAAAAAAGGCGCTGTGGAGCGGCCCCCACGGTTTTGGCGGAGCTACCCTTCCCCACCGACCTTTCCTCTCTCTCTCCCATTCACACCAATGCCCGGGGCCCGGAGGCTGTGCACCAGGGCGGAATGTTAAAGAGGATGGAGAAGAAGTGTGGGAAAGGGTCGCCACCACCCACAGGTTGCCGGCTTCTCCATGCCACTCCTAGCCAAGGAGGGGAGGATCAAACACCATGGCGACCCTCGCTTCCTAACAGGAATCAGCACCCTTCTGCCCCCGCGACGGGAAGGCCCGGGAGACTGGCCAGGGACCGACCTCAACCCCCAGCCGGCCCCCAGCTGGGCGGCACCCAGCAGAAAGAAAGGGGCCAAGTGTCTCTCAGAGATCATGTTGGACACGAACCCTGGGAACAGGGCCCCTCTGAGTGCATCCCGGGCTTGGCAGAGCAACCACAGACCTTTACTCTCTCTCTCACCTCCCCAACCCTGTCCCAGCCCTGGAGACCGTACCCCGGGTGGAGTGGAATACAGGATGGAGAAGAAGTGCGGGAAACGGTCATCACCGCCCACTGGGTGCGGGCTTCTCCCCACCCCTCCAAGCCGAGGAGTGCAGGATCAACCACTACTGCGATTCCCCACTTCGTAACAGGATCGAGCAGCCTCCTCTCACCGCGACAGAAAGGAAAGGCGTGGGAGACTCACCAGGAACAGACCTCCCAGCCCAAACTGCCCCACTCCGGGTGGCGGACAGAAGGAAGAGAGGGGCCAAGTGTCTCTCGGAGGTCACGTTAGACACGCCCCCTAGGAACAGGGCGCCATGGAGCAGCACCCCGGGCTTGGCGGAGCAACACTTCCCCAACGAACTTTCCTCTTTCTCTCCCCTTCCCGAAAACGTCCCAGCCGCAGAGGCTGTGCCCCAGTGCTGAGTGAATAGAGGATGGAGTAGAAGTGCAGGGAAAGTGTCGTCATCCCCAACCAGGTGCCGGATTCTCCCCACGACTCAAAGCCAACGAGGGCAGGATCAACCACCATGGCGAACCACCATTCGTAACAGAAATGAGCACCCACCTGCCCCCGTGATGGGAAGGAGAGCAGTGCGAGACCGGCCAGAGACTGACCTCTCCCCTACCCCGCCCCATGCCCGGTGGCGTACAGCAGGAAGAGAGGGGCCAAGTGACTCTAAGAGGTCCCGGTGGACATGCCCCCTGGGAAAAAGGCGCTGTGAAGCGGCCCCATGGGTTTGGCGGAGCAACCCTTCCCCACCGACCTTTCCTCTCTCTCTCCCATTCCCAACCGCATCCCAGACCTGGAGTTTGTGCCCCCGGGCTGAGTGAAATGAGGATGGAGTAGAAGTGCGGGAAAGGGTTGTCACCCCCAACCGAGTGCTGGCTTCCTCACACCCCTCCAAACCAAGGAGGGCAGGATCAATCACCAAGATGAACCCCCTTCTTAA